>JAQHUG010000129.1:2063847-2083144 GCA_028555095.1 Dicrostonyx torquatus
TGCATGCGTGTGTCAGTATGAGTCACCCACCACCACCGTTACCAATGAACACTGGCTTCTTGTCAGTTTGTGTGCCAAGGCTTGTCGTCCAGGAGACAAAACATCCAGACTATTTCAGAATCTTCTTTCTAATCTCAAGAGTACTGGGCTGGCTAATTTTGTGTCAGCTTAACTGTACTGTAGGTATCTGCGTATCTGGTCATGTGATAACTTTGATGTGTTTGGGGGGGATGTAATAGCCTCTCTTTCACCTGGGGTGATAGCAGACCGCCCTGAATCTGAGCAGCCCCAGTACAGGGAGCTGGTCTCCAGTGGGATGAAAGACCAGCTCCATGCTAGCAGAAAGGAACTCTTTCAAGTTGATGGCTTCAGTATGGACATCAACTCCCACATTCTTTGGACCACAACTGAAACCTAGTTTTTCATTAGCAAGCCTGATCCTGGTTCGCAGACTCAGACTGGAGCTGCTCTCTGGCTCTCCAGCTGTAGTCTTGTGGGTGCCTCAGCACCTATGATGTGATCCAGTTCCTCAGAGTACATTTCATTTTATATATGTGTGTGTGTGTGTGTGTGTGTGTGTGTGTGTGTGTGTGTAATACTCCTGTTGGTTCTATTTTTTCTGAAGATTCTTGAAAAACACAGAGAATCTATAAATGCCCTTAGTAATCCCTTGAAAGCGAAGAGAAGAAAGGACGGAGATGGCATAGGAATGAAGGTGGTGGCGAGAGGCACAGGAAAGTTGAGGAAGAAAAAAAAAAGTCCAAATTCACAATTTCGTCTTGTCCTGATAATATGCTCACCATGTCCAAGTTTTCTGTCAATCAAAGGACCAGTGAAATAAGAACTGTATACCTTTTCACTGCTCGCCTGACGGTTTACAGGTCCGAACCAAGACGACACTGGAGGGGGACTTGTTTATACCTTTGACTGGGGTGAAATTTAGTCGAGATTATAAGGAAATGCCGCCTTAATTAGCACCACCTGTTTTGGATCCCACGCGCTTGTCAGGAGCTAGTGTGTGTTATTAGAAGCTCTGATCTACATCTGAGAGCAGACATACGGCATTTGTCTTTCTGAGCCTGGGTCACCTCAGCCAATAAAATGTTTCCAAATTCTTTCTTGAGAACTGATGTGGGAGTGTTCTCCTGTATTTTGTATTATTCTTATTGGTTGAATAAAGAACTGCCTGGCTTATAGATAGGTTAGCCCTTAGGTGGGCGGAGTAGACAGAACGGAAGTTCTAGGAGGAGAAGAAAGGAAGTGGGCCAGTTGCCATGAGGCCCCAGCCGCAGAGGGAAGTACCGTAGAACCGTCTGGTAAGTCACCCACCTCATGGTGACATATAGACTTTTATAATGGGTTAGTTTAGATGTGAGAGCTAGCCAAGAAAAGGCTAGAGATAATGGGCCAGTCAGAGTTTAAATGAATACCATTCTCCTGTGGTTCTTTCGGGTGCAGGCGGCCAGCAGCCGAGTGGGCCAACGGCTGGCAGCTGGGGAACACAACCCGCACCTCTCCCCCCATTTACAACAGAGAACTTTGTAGTTTTATTTCCTTTCAGTTGAAAACATTCATACTGTGCATGTATCACACCTTCATTATTCGGTCTCTGTTCATGGACCTGCAGGTTGACCCCATTTCCTGGGCTACCCTGAAGAGAGCAGCAATGAGCATGGGCCAGCAAGTGTCTCTGTGTGGTGGGACATGACTTTGGGACATGCTATTTTGTGCCATTGATGGTTACCCTTGGTTGCTTACTTGATTAGATTGGATTGAGAAATGCAGGAGGTTAGTGTGAGCAAGACTGCATTTCCAGAGAGGATTAACTGAGAGTAGATCTATCCCGAGTGAGCGTGCTGCTGTCCCATAGGCTGGAGTCCCCGCTGAAGTGGAAAGGGAAGGAGGCTGTCTCAGCACAAGCACGCCTCTCTGCTTCCTGTCAGTCATGGTGTGAACTGCCTCACCCAGCGTCCCCCCTCCCGAGGTAGCTTTGAGTTGTCACGGCTAAGTGTTGCTTCCTTCAGTGCGGATCCGGCTTCCACACACTCTTGATGAATCCATAAATTCACTTCTTTACATTGTTTTAGAATATTGTGATGCACAGTTAGACCACAGTTTATTTATTCAAGCTTTGAGTGTGTATGTGTGTGTCTGTCTGTCTGTATTTGGGAATTACAGGAAAAGTATGTGGTAGATACTTCAAATCCACTTTCCAAAAAAGATCCTATGCATCAACCTGCACCAGCCATCCACATGAGATCTTACATGTGCTCTACACATTCTCGGCATATGAGACTTTAATTTTAATTTTAACTTCAGGACTTTAATTTTAAGGGTAGGAAATTTATGCTAGATCTTGCATCCAACACTGGGGTTTGGGTTGGGAAGCCGAGTGAACATGATAGGTGCTGCACTGGAATGAGGGGAAGGTCTGAGTTAGGAGGTCAGTAGGGATGCTGTTATGGTAAGCGCAGAAGAATAATGCGGCAATAGACTAGCTAACCAGGGGTACTAGAAATGGTGGAGTTGAGGTATTAATTCTGTAGCATGCGTCTTCAGCAAGATTGTCAGCGAGCCAAGTGTGGAGCTGACGCAGTTGTCACGCTCGTACTTAGGCAGAGGTCGGGATAAAATCTTAGTTGACCTGAGGAGGTGGAGGAATTTCACGGAGACTGTTTTGATTCTAAAAGACACAGCTTGACTTATTAAGCCACTTACCAGCCTAGTGTTTGAATTTTTGACCCTCCTTTTCTTCCAAGACTTACTGTTGGTGTCGGAAGATCATTCTTGGAACGTGTGGGGTCTTTCTGGGAAGGAAGACCTAGGGCAGTGATGGGCAGTTAAACCTCCTCTGCCTCGGAGGACTCGGTCTGAAGAGAAGCCTTGCTGCTACCCAGACCTGACAGTCACAGTGTAAGGGGTGACCATGGCTTGTACTCCCCTGGTCTGGGAGTTCAGGGAGCCTCAGTTATGTAGTTGTGAACGTGATTGTGATCTGGGTGTTTTCTTCTTACACTGACGTGAAGTGTGTTTTCTCATTTTCACAGAGCACTCACTGTTTAGAGACGAGTGCACACGGGGGCACAGATCTGCCCCGGGACCGGCACCCACCCTACCTGAATCACATCGCAGCACAGGTGTGTTACTGCTCCGGCTGATCTCTTTGTAGACACTCCTGGGTTGCCTGTCTAGAGGAGCCTATGCAATTATCCCGTGGCCTCATGTGTCTTTCAGCACAGCCTTTCAGACGGAGGCTGGGTTTAATATCTTTAGGGATATTTCATCTGCCGCTGTATCTGGGAAAGTGTGACTACTCATTAAACTGTTTATATTGCCTCTTCCAACGGGATGGCTTTGACAAATGCTTCATCTTAAATTTGTTCTTCTCCGGGACTGTAACTGTGCTTTCATAGCTCACGGGTGACACTAACAAGAAACAGAATTAATAGTGTCTTATATTTCCAGCCACTTTAAAATTTACAAAGCACTTTTTACATCTATTATCCTCCCATTGCTTCATGAGTGAGGTGTTATTACTTTGTTTCACAGATCAAGGAGTGCGGGCTCAAGGATAGACACAGTGTCACAGCTACTGGTTTGTGCAGATCAAATCCGATCTCCTAGTGGGAGGCTCGGGGCCACTTGGCACTGACTCTGCCGTGATTGTCTTTCGTATCCGACTGCCGATTGTCCTACTATCCTTCCACTGTTAATCAGAAATACATTGTTGCCAGGTGAGGATTGGGTGTATATTGAGTACACAGTGTTTGACAACAACAGCAATTCTCAGAATCAACAGGTTAATTTGCTAACGGAACGCAGCCACACATTCATCTTCTTGCATAAACTGTGCCTCTTGTCTTCCCATTTGCTTCAGTAATTCCCTGGACAGTATCGGCGTAACTCTCCGGGCAGTTAGGGTCTGGGCAATATGACTGAACACCTGTCATGGCTCCTACGTGGCACTGATAAGATCTGTAGCCACGGCCTGACGATGTCATTCAAGAGTTGGCTTCCATCCTAGAATAAAGCCGACACACATGCTACAGTTTTTCTCAGTCCTTTCTTTTAAAAATCGAAAATAGAGTCTTCTCTCTTACAATTCATCCTGATCACAGTGTCCCCTCCCCCACTCCTCCAAGCCCTCCCTGTCTCCCCTCACTCCGGGAGCCACTCAGTACTCAGAAAAGAGCAGCCTCCAAGAGACAACAGTGAAGCAAGGCAAAACAAAATACAGTCAGAGAAGGGGTTAATCTGGTAATAGAGCCACAGGCTCTCTCCTTGGCATGGGGATCCTCTCAATCTTCCCTGGAGTGGTAGGCAGCATCTCTGCTGTGCTCTCTGAGGACAGTCCCTCGTCCCACTCGGTGGCCCTCACTTATGATTTATTTCTGGCATCATGGCATGGCTTCCTCTGCTTCCTGAGGCTCAGAGTAAAAGCCGGTCAAGGTCCTGCCGCAGCAGTGGCAAGGATGCTGCCGAGACCTGTGCTGGATGGGGCAGTAGTCAGCTTTCTCCCCCGAGAGACTTCGCCTCTCTTTCCTGCTTTCCTATACTTTAAATGAATCACCCTTAGTACCAAACCGAGTCTCCATCAGTTCTGTGCACGATGATCAGCTGGGGATGTTTTCAGAATGAGAATTTGGAGACGCACCCTCCTGACGCGTGTAGTTTAGCTGCGTAGGGTGGGCACTCGAAGCCAAGTGACGGCACATCTCAGGTGGCACGGGTACAGGCAGAGTCCACGCTGGACTGAGAACTCTTGCTCTGATGCTAGGACTCAGATTAAGTTAGCACTCCTTGTGAAAATTGCTGAGGGGAGAGAGGATTACCTAGCGACCCCCGAAGCTGTGAACCTCAATTCCTCCCCTTTCAGCAGGCCACCCACAGACATTAATATATACACAGTGAGCACGGGGGTGATAATGTCCTCAAGACCTAGGCAGAGAGATCATATCTGGATTCCTAAGTCTTGCGTATGGCAGGCATTTTTAATAGCCTTTGAAATAAATGGACAGGTGCCTACGCTGTATGTCTCTATGTTCCATATTCTTCCAAAGTTTGCCATCTGGAAGTTTTTTTTTTTATTATTATAGGCATGTTCCTTCCTATTGGTTAAAAACAAAAGTAAAAGCAAAACCGGTAGTCTCAGCTCTAGTTGGTTGGATTTAGAAAAATAATAATATTGAGTCACACTAATCTACTGGATTTGAAGGAAGAAGTTCTGAGTTTGACTTCTCACCGGGCTCACAGATACACACAGATGCAGCAGGGCACCTGTGGGGCTGGGCAGGAGGGGATGGGAAGAGGCTCAGAGACATCATTTTGGAGAGTACAGGAAAAAAAGTTTGTGTGAAATTAGTCTCAGACGTCATTTTAGAAGGTTATTTTAATATCTAAAACTTATCTTAAATTTGAAGATACCCTTATATCCCTTTTATTGGCCTCTACAATTTCTCATTCTAGACTTCAATAATTGTAAAATGTACAATCTGCGCAGGTCCGAACACAAAACTTATCTCTGGAAAAGAATCTGTTTAGGTTTTATCAACACCCAGATTAAAACGCTCCAACATTCATCTGTAACAGGCATTGTATATTCCCTCTGCCTAAAAGTCCTTTAGGGATCCTTGCCTTCCTGCTGTAGAAAATGAGTGCCCGTGAAAAGGAAATTAAAATCCGTGACCATGAAAATGTAGACGCTAACATTTCGTCTGCATTAAAACTTTAGTATACTTGAATAACACACGATCTAAACCACCTAAATACTTCTGAATTCAGATAAACATAAAAGTGCATTTCAAACATCTATCCATCGTTCTGACAGTCGGGCTATTTTTGTTCAATAAACATATGCCACTGAATATCACTTATTGCTAGAAGGAGACAATGACAGCATCAATCTCTTCCACTTCTTTCTGTGTGGATATAAGATCCGAGAAGATGCATTTCCATAAATAAGTAGCTAGAAGGGGAGCATTGGTTTAGCAGAGCCACTCAAGCCGTTGAGCTCCTTCCAAGCTCCATGCCCACAATCACATCACTATCTATCATCAAAATTATTTTTAATGATCTACCAGCTGTCAGCTCAATTAGGACTTCTTTCAACTTTATTAAAGACAAAGAACTGAAACAATTTCAGAGCCATTATTCAGTTATTGGAGTCGTTTTCGTCCTCAGCACAGTTCCAATATTTTGAGCCGTACTACTGTTTGCAGCTAGAGATTTTCCCACTTGCTGCCAACATCCATTAGTAAAGTGGCCAAGGGTACGATCTACTCCACCCACCCCACTTTTTAAGCGGGACAAAGACAGGAGCAGCCAGCATGAGTATTCTCAGGAACGCATCTTAAGTTCATAACGTAGAAGCTATTTTTTTGAAATTACGCATCCATAGTGTACAGATTGCAGTTTGAAATATGCAGGTCTGAGTACAGCCCCTTAGAAGCTAGTTATTACTCATATGTGAAAACAGAGATAACTGGGAGCCTGTACATGGTCCTGTAGAGCCAAGATCTCCTTTCCCAGGCTCCTCCCCGTGTGCTGTTGCAAGTAGAACCCGTCCTTCCATGCTGTGGACTTGGGTGTAGGCTGTGTCTATGGTGTTGAATGACTGGCTCATGAAGTGAAGCCATTAAAGGAAAGTTCTGTCTGGTCTCGGAGCCATACTGCACAAAAGCCAACCTTCAAAGCAAGGATGCGAACAGGGTCTTTTAAGTAATCCTTTTCCTCCCCATCCTTTTGATTGACCCTCCCTTCCCCCTCACCAATTAAAGGTCCCCTTCCCCCCCTTTTTCCTTCATATCACTTGAATCCTGTTACTCCACTCTCTATTGTTCTTCCCATTGTCCTTTTTACTTCCCTGGTTTCTTCTGTTCTTCCAGGCCGACGCTCACGTCGGAAGATTTGGAGCTAGGAGCTCCAGACGGGAGAGAACGCGCTACACTTGGCTTTATGGTTCTACTGTCCTTACTCAGTATGCTGGGTTTTGGTCCCATTCATTTACCTGCAAAGTTCATGATTTTGCTTTTCTTTACTGCTGAATAGTATTCCACAGTGTGTTGGCAGAGGCTGCTCATTCGTTTCCTGGCCGCCCAGACCTGAAATAATCCTTCAGAAACTATATTAATTAAAATACCACTTGGCCAATCACTTAAGCGTATTGCTAGGTAGCTCTTATATCTTCAATTAACCCATTTCTATTATTTTATATTTTACTATGAGTCTCCTGGCCTACAGGCATGATTCAGGCTGGCAGCTTGTGTCTTTCTCCTCTGGCAGCTACACGGCATCTCACTGGCTCTGCTGTCTTTTTCCCAGCATTCAGTTTAGTTTTCCCACCTGGAGAGAGAGCTCTCTATTCTGCCCTATCACAGGCCAAAGCAACTTCTTTATTCATTAAAACTAATAAAAGAAACATGTATACAGAAGGACCTCCCACCCCAGTAGTGTACATGTACCACATTTTCATTATCCATTTCTTGGTTTTAGGACATTTGGGTTGTTCCCATTTCCTAACTATTGTGAATCAATGAACATGGTTGAGCCAGTATTCTAAATCTTTGGGTATGTGCCATGGAATGGTATAGCCAGATCAGATGGTAGATTTATTTTTAACTCTTTGAGAATTCTCTACACTGATTTCCATGGCGGCTCCACAGTTTGTAGTCCTATTAGCAGCAGAGGAGGGTTCCATTATCTCAGCATCCTCTTCAGCATTTGCTGCTGCTTGCTTTGCTGTTCCTAGACATTCTGATTAATCTTAAACTTCTGGTTGCACTTTTCCAAATGCTAAGGACAGTGAATTTTTAAAAATATATTTATTGACCTTTTTTTTTTTTTGGAGAAGTCTCTGTTTAGATCCCAGGATTATTGTTTTTTAATTAATTAATTAATTTTTAAAAAACATTTTTTTTTCATTTTACATACTAGTCCCAGTTCCTACTCCCTCCCTTCCTCCCAACCCCTCCACTTTCCCTCACAGCCCACCCCCATCACTCCTCAGAGAGGGTAAGGTTTTCGATGAGAAGTCACCAAAATCTAGCACATTGCTTTGAGCCAGGACCAAGGCCCTCCCCACTATATCTAGGCTGAGCAAGGTATCCCTCCAAAGAGAATTGGTTCCAAAAAGTCAGTACAAGCAGTAGGGATAAATCCTGGTCTCACTGCCAGTGGCCCCACAGTCTGCCCCAGCCATGCAACTGTCACCTACATTCAATGGGCCTAGTTTGGTTCCCCCACTGTCAGACTAGAGTCGGTAAATTCCCATTAGCTCAGGTAAGCTGAGTATCTTTTTTTATACGCAACTTTTGTACTTTTTTTTGAGTCTTTACTGTCTGGATGTTAGTCTTCTATAGATGTTGTATAGCTGATAAGATTGTTGCCTGTCCTGTGGGCTTCTTCTTCACCCTGTTGACTGTTTCCCTAGTGGTGTCACAGATTTTTAGTTTTATGAAGCTCCCATTTGTCAGTTTCTGGCCTTAATTCCTGGGCAAATGAAGCCCTATTCAGAAAGTACATCTGCTTCTTGTAGGGTATTACCTATGTTTTCTTCTAGAATTTTCAGGTTTCACATTTAGGTCTTTGATCAATTTGGAGTTCGTTTTTGTTCAAAGTGACAGATACTAGTCAAATTTAATTGAGTCTACATTCACAACTTAATTAAAATGCAGCCAGGGATAGAGTTTTATATTAGAAATATTTTTCCCTTAGAATTTAGAAAGCCTTTTTTTCTTATCTTTGTCAGCTTTATATACTACGGTGTAGGAAAGCCAAGATTAAGGAACTGTGGGTGTATCTGTGGGGCAGTGTCTTGATTGTTACCTGATTAGGTGGACCCAGCCTACTGTGGGTGCCAACATTTCTTTTTTCTTTTTAATATTTATTTATTTATTATGTATACAGTATTCTGTCTGTGTGTCTGTCTGCAGGCCAGAAGAGGGCACCAGACCTCATCACAGATGGTTGTGAGCCACCATGTGGTTGCTGGGAATTGAACTCAGGACCTTTGGAAGAGCAGGCAATGTTCTTAACAATGAGCCATCTCTCCAGCCCCCCTCCCATTTTTTAAATACTGCCAACATTTCATAAGCAGGTGGTCCTGGGCTGTAGACGAAAGCTAACTATACATGAGGCTTTGAGGGAGCTGATAAGTAGCATTCCTTTACAGTTTCTGCTTGGGTTCTTACCCTGAGTTCCCGGGACAGACTCTGACCTGGAAGTGTAAGTCAAATCAGCCCTGGACGGACTATGACCTGGAAGCTTAAGTCAAATCAGCCCTGGACGGACTATGACCCGGAAGTGTAAGTCAAATCAGCCCTGGACGGACTATGACCCGGAAGTGTAAGTCAAATCAGCCCCTCCATCCTGTAAGCCGCTTTTGCTCAGGGTGTTTTCACAGCGACAGGATGAAGCCGGGACACCCTGCCTTGCTAGGTTCTGCTGTCTCTTCCTGCAGCTGTTCAGTCTGACGCTCACTTGGATGTCTGATGATTGGTTTCCATTTATGAAATTTTTTGTGTCTCATCCTTCACGTTTTGAAACTTACGAGGAGCTTCGATACTGGTCCTTTAATCATGTCCTGTGCTCAACTTCAGTGGTAAGCTTTCGGTATGAAAAGTTTTTTTTTTACTATTTCTGAGAACATTTATGTTATTTTTTGTTAAGTTTGGTAACTTTTTTCTTTCTCATAAACTTCTAGTTGGATGTTGGGCCTCAGCAACAATTACAATGGCCTGATTTAAACATATATATTTGCTTTTACACTTTCCATTCCTTTACATTAAGAACATCCTTAATTTATCACCTATCTTCTTATTGACTATTTTTTTCTTCAAGCCTTTCCCTCCTCATCACTCTGATGCTATGGATACACTCATTCCTCTTATCCCCCTAGACATTTTTAAAATTTAGAGAGAATTTCTGATTAACTCATTTTCTCTGATTTTTTTCCATTCTTTTTCTTTACTTTGATTTATGTATTTGTTTCTAGAAACTTCTTCCTCGTATCTCTTCATGCTTTGGCATTTAGACCTGTTTGAGGTAGAAAGAGCTGAATAAAAATTTCTGGATCTCTGTGTGGAGGGAGCTTGTGGGCGACTGCAGAGCCATCTGCCTTGCAGGGGGAAGGGGAGCTCTAAAATGTCAGCTCAGTGGATATTTTCTCTCAGGCCTCTAAGTTTCCCTGCTGGAGAGTCTTCCACTTTTCCTGGAGGGCGGAACCGGGGGGGGGGGTCGTTTGGACAAATTGGTTTGTTGCCCCCTGGGGTTGGGTTTAGTGTGAAGCATGTTTTATCACCGTGCCATTGTTCTGGGGTGTGGAGACGCAGGCTCACCTCTAGCAATGACACAGAGGATACACTCTGTCAAGGTCAGTTTTCAGCCCCATAGTCCTGCCTGCACAGCCACCCGGTTTCGGAACTTGCTGAGCTGGTTTGGGAATTCTTCATTTGAATCTTTGACTTCAGATTTCAACACTTAGCTGTGTCCCTTTCCATGGCTGATGTGGGATTCCCCTCTGTATGCTGTGAATACCGTTGATTAACACAGAAACTACTTTGGACCCATAGCAAGGTAGAGCTTAGTTAGGCGGGGAAAAGTAAGCTGAATGCTGGGAGAAAGGAGGTGGAGTCAGAGAAAAGCCGTGGAGCTGCCACCAGAGACAAGCCTTGGAGCTGCCACCAGAGTCAGATACATTGGAACCTTGCCGGTAGGCCATGAGCCTCATGGTAAAATATAAAACACTGGAAATGGGTTAATTTTAGATATAAGAGCTGGCTAGAAATACACTTTAGTGATTGGCCAAGCAGTGATTCAAATAATATTGTTTTTGTGTGATTATTTCAGGTCTGAATTGCCGGGCGGCCGGGAAACAAACAAGCGGCCTTCCTACTGCACACGGTGTTAGTATCTCTGGTTTACTGGTTTACAATCTCCACTGCCCCACTCCTTCTCCTTTTCTTTGTTTTATTTTGTACATTCCTCATTCCTATGCTAATGGTATTTCTGAATTAAATGTGTTTAATCATGTTTAGCTCATATTCTGAAGCTTCTCAGAGAATATGAAGCCATTCCATTAATTATATCTCTGTGAGTTACTTTTTAAATCTTAGGATTCTTAAGTAGTCAGTGAGCATGTGCTCCTATGTGAAAACTTAACCGAAACACACTTCTTTATTCTTGTGTCTTGATTCATTAGTCTTAAGAATGGTGGGAAAGATGGCTCAATATTCACGAGCCTTTACTGTTCTTGTAGAGGACCTGAGTTCAGTTCCCAGCACCCACATTGGGTGGCTGATAACCTTCTCTTACTCCAGCTCCAGGGCATCAACACCTTCCTCTAGTGTTTGCAGACAACAGACACACACACACACACACACACACACACACACACACACTCACACACAACTTTAACAAAAAGAAAGTGTTGATGTGTCTTTTCAGGAAAATGGGAAAACATTAAGGAGCTGCAATGATACCTCTAGAACGCAAGGAACAACAGGGAGGCCGCAAGCTTCTTGGCTCCCTGACAGTCTGGCTGAGCTAAGAGGTCACAAATATCCTGCTTCCCTATGACTCTCGCATCCCTTCCCAGACAGCCAGATGCCCACACTCACACCGCAGAAGCACAGGGTGTCCTGTCACTGGGAGATGGGACTCTCTCTGCTTCTGCTGGAGTCAGAGCCCAGAGCATCACCACACCTCAGCAGCAGGAGGCACCAGGTCAACATCACCGTGAAACCAGCTACCTGAGAAGGAACTTTAAATCAGCTGCCTGAGAAGGAACTCCAGCCTGTGCTTGCCCCAAACCTCGATGGCCCTTCTGTGCACCTCTCTAAGCAGATCACGTGTCCAATGCATGCACACACACTCGTACACACTCACTCACACTGACAGACACACATGCTCCTATAATCACATATTCAAAGTCACACTCATACAGACATTTACACACGCTTCCATATACATACACACACTAACACTCAAACACACTTTCACACGCACACACACCCCACTATACACACAATCTCACATACATACACACACTCATGCACATTCACACACACTAGAATGGAACCATGCTGCCTGGGAGGGACCTGTGGACTGCATTCTTGGTCATCTTTCACACCATCCAGAAGACACACACACACACACACATTTACACATTTGCACACACAAGTACACTCTCATACCCACTTATATGCACACTACCACGCACACACTGCCCTGCCTCCCATGGCAGAGCCCCATGGGAAAGCAGCTGGCAAGGAAGCCTGTCAGATGCGGTACTCAGGCTCCAAGCCACGCTGTGATACAGAGGAAATTCCAGAAGGCTGGGAAGGCTTCGGGGAGCCAAATGACACCCAGCCAAGGCAGACGTTTTAAAGGAAAAGGCAGCAACTGACTTGTGAATCTTACATTCCACGAAGGCGCGTCCACCTGGCATTTCCTCCCAGCGAGACACATTTCTAAACACCGCGTGGGTTTTTTTCTTTTTTTAATAGTCAGGGAGACTTTGAGAATAAAGTCTGAACTACTTGTGGCACCAAGGTCTGGTACTTTTCCAGTTGTGGAGAAAGCATTATTGGTGATGATATTTCATTGATTATTTTAGCATTTTCAGTGCTTTTCTCACATGGGCTGTTTTTATTGACATTTACAGAATTTGGAGCAAGCATGTCAATTCAATAGGTGGTTAAATGGGATTTTTCCCATTGCCTCAGATTTTAGGTGAGGTTTAAAAACCGAGTTTAAGAGTTGTTAACTTCAAGGCCGGGCAATGGGGGCACACATCTTTAATCCAAGCACTTGGGAGGCCGAGGCAGGTGGATCTCTGTGAGTTTGAGGTCAGCCTGGTCTACAGAGCAGTTTCCAGGACAGCCAAGCATTCTCTTGAGAGAGTCCCTGTCTGAAAAATCAAAATAAGGAAAAGAAGAAAAAAAAAAGAGTCGCTAAAGTCCTCACATTCTAAGAGCCCTGCAAAGGCAGCCAGAATTAGCTTTAGAAATGGATGAGGTCCAGAGGGCCAGGACTGGGCCCAAGGCTGTCAGTAAAACCCGGTATGCCTCTCCCACCCCAGAGTGTCCTCCTCTGGCCCCAGCACACAGGTGAGTGGAAGGCTGAGTAGGTTTCCTCCTTGGGTTTTGTTTTCTTTATTTGAGGCATGGTCTGTGTGTAGGCTAGGTTAGTCTTGAATCCACAGATTCTCCTGTCTCTGCTTTCTGAGTTCCAGGATTATAAGTCCACATTAGTCCATATTTTTCCTTCTGAAACTTGATTATTAAGGTATTTTTTTTTCAGATGAAATATGTGTATTTTTACTACTTAAGCAGATGGTGAATAGAATGCTGATGATCAGCCTGTAATCTTAGAAAACAAGAGTGTCTGAGTGTGTTCCTCCCACTCCACCCTCAGGGAATTTAGCCCGCCACCCTCCTGGTGAGAGGCTAGTATTTTGAAAAGGCAAAGGGGACTTCTACTTACTTTATATATTTTCTTTTTTTTTTTTGCAATTATGATTACAACATTTATCTGATGTGGGACTCCCCTCTGTATGCTATGAATATATTTTATTGCCATTGGTTAATAAAGAAGCTGCTTTTGGCCAATGGCTTAACAGAGTATAGCCAGGCTGGAAAAGATACATAGAGAGAGTGGGCGGAGTCAGAGAGAAGCCATGTAGCTGCTACCGAAGGAAACAGGTGCCCGGGAACTTTACTGGTAAACCACGAGCCTCGTGGTAAAATATAAAATAGTAGAAATGGGTTAATTCAAGATGTAAGAGATAGCTAGAAATACATTTAAGCTACGGGCCAAACAGTATTGCAATTAATATAGTTTCTGTGTAGTTATTTTGGGCCTGGGTAGCCGGGGAATGAACGAGCAGTGTCTGCCAACATTTATCTGTCTCCTTCCTCCCTCCAAACCCTCTCATGTACTCTCTCTCTCTCTCCCTCCCTCTCTCTGTCTTTCAGGATTTTAATTTACTAAATGTATCACTTCCATTTCTTATCCTTATGCTCACAGCAGAGGAAAGAAGGCTGCTAAGAACCAATATCAATATGATAAACAGGTAGGGTTTGGCCCAAGGCTCATGGTGTCTGTGCCTTGCCTTGCAGTGGCCACCCTTCCCTTCAGCATTCTCTGTAAGAATACACTGGCTAATAAGGACAGCTAGGCTACACCTACCAATGGCTGGGGCCTTATTTTCAAGTGTACAGAGGAACAAAAGGGAGCTAACTGGGGGCCCACAGCACAGTCTGTAGTTATACAGAGACCGAATAGCTGGGATCAAGGCCCAGGCACTGGTAATGATGTACGTATGAACTAAGGACTCACACTCATTCTCCTCACTAGACTGAGTAGGAGAGGCAGGAGGATGGCTGGAGACAGAGCATGATCGACTGCCATGTGAAAGAGAGAGAAAGCCTCCTTCACCCTTCCTGCAGCCAGGGCTTCTGACCAGGGGATGACACATGCGTGTGGACCTTAACCCCTTTCCACGCTCTCCTGTGACCCAGTTCAGAAACCAGAGCCTGAGGAGAAACTGGGCTCAGCTTGGACTTTAGAGGTGTCTTCTAAGAGATCCTGCTGTCTGCCAGCCAAGCAGTGCTCAGGAGCAGTTGAAAACTCCAGGCTTCCACAGTACAGGGGCCAGTGGAGTGCAGGGATCATGGAGACTTCCACCCACCATGTAGCAACCGTTCCCACACGAAACTGCCGTCTTTTCCTCAGCGGAGATGCCGCTTTATCTGTCCTGTGGCTTCTCCCTTTCTGGGTTCCAGCGTCTGCTCATGTCCTGCTATACAGCGTGTTCTGAATTTCTAGGAACCACTGAGTCCCACTGGGTCGGGGCTCAGAAGAGCCTGGTGATGACGTTGTCTGGTTCATGGTAGATACCTATGGGCTTCATTGGGAGACTTATCCAATATCACTGAAGAAATGAAAACTGACTTCAGATGCTTGTTTTGAAAAGGTTCCTCAATATTTTTCATTTTAAGGAAAACTGGCTTATTGTTTTTTTTTTTTAATGCAGCTTGATGGGATTTAAATTCCTTCTTTGTCCTCATATTAGAGCTGCAGGCACAGGAGCATTCCAGGAAATACCCTTTCTAGACTAACATGGTATCCGACTAGATGGACCAAAAGCTCTTGCTTTGGAGAGATTCAGCTCAGGCAATTGAAACAGGATGGCAGGTTGTGTCCTAGGAAGGCTACTTACTCAGAGTCATCAGCCAGTCTCCCGAGCAGTTTTGCAGAACACAGTGAGAAAATAAAGGGAAAGGTTGTGCGTTCTCACAGTCAGGATGCTCTGCTGTACCACCTCATCCCACCCCCTCATCCGCACTGTAAGGAGCCAGAATAATGATCTGTAGTTCATAGGCCAGATGGCTGAGGCCAAGAGGACTTAGGGAGTCTGTCCACCTCCCCCGTGTCAGTCATGGCGGAGGTACGATGTAAAGCCATTGCACTTGACTCTGGCTCATAACCCTGATCATCGCTCTCCTCTGATGGCTGGGGAATGTCTTTGTCCAAGAGAAAAGGAGTTTTTCAGATGAATATTTGGAAAATAAATGTCTATGCTCTGCAAGGGGGACTTACAGATTGGCACTCTACATTCCTTTGTAGAGGTTTAGACAAGACACTCCAGGTGGTGCTGTGGATATTGACATGTGCTTACTATTGGGTCCGATGTTCATTCTCTGGTGAGAATAATGACTTGTTTGTGTGTGTGTGTACATATACACACATACATACATACATATGTGTCTATATGTATATGTAAATATATATATATATATACACACACACACACATGAGACCTGTGATTGACTTATTGTTGGAAACAAATTTTAAAATATTGTAATAAAGCTGGGTGTGGTGGTGCATGCCTTTAATCCCAGCACTCAGGAGGCAGAGACAGGCAGATCTCTGTGAGTTAGAGGCCAGCATGGTCTAGAAAAAAGTTCCAGGACAGCCAAGAACCCTGTCTGAGAAAATACACACACACACACACACACACACACACACACACACACCATGTGTTTTATTAAGTGGACAGAGGCTATTTGAAGGGGATGAAAACCCCGGATCAGGGGTACTTCTACTCTCTATTTTATATATATATAAACAAATCCTGATGAGATCATATATATATATATGATCTCATCAGGATTTGTTTTGTTTTGGAATAGTGAATGGAGTTATCTAAACTGAATGCAAATGTGGTGAGTGCCAGGTGAGAAATCCAGCTGAAACACTGTCACGAGATCCCTTTGTTTTCCTGACAGGAGGTGTCATGTTCTCTCAATTCCCGATGTATGGAGTGTGAACTGATAAACAGTTGGGAGATGAAGCTGTCAGTCACCATTATTACACTCAAGCAATTATCTTTTCTGATGGCTTTGCAACATTAGCCGTGAAATTCAGGTTCTGAGCTGTGGAAGCAAAGAAAAAGTAAATAATAATGATAATAATGATGATGATGATGATAATACAGATGCGATCAAAGACGGAATAAGGAGTAGGAAAATCAAGGGCTGCAAAATAGGAAGAACGACTTTCTGGTATTTTCGAGACTGTTAAAGGAAACAGAGCGAGAGAGAGAGGTGGACCAGGCTCCTAACGCGATGGAAACCAAAACAAAGCCCGCAGGGAGACTAAGGAGGATGAAGCAATATTTATGGCCACGAGCAGCAGCTCCCAGATTTTCCACCTTGGCTTCTCTCCCACTGTATTTCTCTTGCACCTTTAGGTCCTGTGGGAGCTCCACGCATGTTTTTGAGGTGAAGCTAAGGATGGGTGAGAGGAGTATACATCTTATTTAAGTTCAGCAGGGGTACATCTGTGCATTTCTCATCGTTACCGCCTCCTCACGGTGGCACAGCCAAGCTTCCAGACACATTCATGTGGTCAACTTGATTAGTGCACTTGCTCCCTGGGCTGTGGCCAGAGACTGACGAGTATATGACATGAGTACATCTTCAGGCTCTGAGCGAGCCTTGAAGGCATCTGGGTATGCAATAGAACCAAGGCTTGAAATGAGCAGAGCGAGCAGCTAGTTTATGGAGTATCTTTCTTATACTCAGATATAAAAAAAACTGTGATTGGGTTCCTCAACTCCTATCAGTCAATAGCCTCACCTGTCAGGCAGATATTTAATAATGCACCATGAAAAAATATTCTTGCCTTTAGGAGGAGACAGGGGTTTATATGAAATAGAATCTGCCACAATGGCCACAAGGCACCTGGCCTCCAACCTGAGGCAGGTGGGACAGGAGTGGCGGAACCTTGGAGGTGCATGGCCGGGACCTGGTTTTCATCTATGGATGGCTGTCTGCACTTGGACTTTGGATGAGCAACTGATGGAGTGTTGTCAGCATGATGGCAAAAGGTGAGTTTACAGTTCTCAGAACAATGAACTGCACCCCAAAATGCCTTCACAAGGAAGCCAGAACAGGGACAACAGCTTGGTGGGATGCTGAGATGGGATGGAAGACATCAGGAAAGGTCGTTCATATTTCCATACACTTCTGGCCGCACTGACACATCTCACTACAGAGCACTCTTCCCAGCTTATCTGACACTCTATCACCAAACCCTGACCTAGAGATAGGAGGGATTCTCCCATGCTCACAGGCTACCTATGGCTGGTCCCAGCCTGCAGCACCTTGACCCCTCTACTCAAGGCTTTTCTTATACAGATTTGGACTCCATGTATACCCTAAAGCCACACTAATCCTTACTGACCCAGGGTGGGTCCTCTCTAGCTCAGGACAGTCCTTGTGGCTGCAAGCTGCAAGCCCATGTAGACCCACAATGGGAATCATAGCCCTAGGCTATAGCCAGTTAGTTCTTTGGGGCCTCAAACTCCAGTGAATTCAAGGTCGCGCTACTCTGGGAGGTTCTAGTCCAGGTTCCACCACCATGGACTCTAGTGTACCACGGCATGTCCTTCAGGATCACCCATACACTGCCTTCCTGCAGACCCCACCAGCCCCCACTTCCATTGCTAGGATGGAGTTCTGGGGCAGGCAATTCTGTGCTTGACCCCAAAATGCTGAACGACACTGAAAAACTAACAGTATAAACCTACTTAAAAGCTAAACTTGACTTGATAAAACCAATAAAATTGCCTATTCAAGAAGCCCGGGGAGCTATATAACAACACTGGCAGCTAGGTAGAATCAGAACAATAGTATACAAACACAGTGAGAAATTAAAAATGCTAAAATCATATGGCAGGGCCAAATGAGCTGAAGGTCCCAGAGTGTGGGTTGAAACTGTGCAGAAAGTGTTCGTTGCTTACTCAATTGGACGGAAGAATCAATAACTTTATTATTTTAATTTGCATTAGTGTTTTACCATGGGTGTTGGGCATATGGGTGCTGGGAATTGAACCTGGGTCCTCCGGGAGAGTGGTCAGTGCTCTTAACCACTGAGCCATCTCTCCAGCCCCTAAGAATCAATAACTTTGAAGATGTATCCCTTGAAATTGCCAGCCATGAAGTAGGACAGGAGGCAAAAAAGAATAAAAAGGTAAAGAAAGCCCACAGAATATATGTGGACATGGAGCGAATGTAATCTGCACTATAATCAGACTCAGAAGTAAGGACTGAGAGTCTCAAAAGCCAGAGGAGAAAAAGTCATCCCATCTGAGGGAGTGGTCAGCAAGGAACCTCCCCACCCACAGGCAGAGAGGGATGACATAAAGTCCCTAAGGGGAAGGATGGCAAAGAAGATGCTGAGAAAGTCGTCAATCTAAGACCCTGCCTTAGATAAACAAAAGCTAAGGCCATCTCTGGCTACTGGACCTGCTGACAAGAAATGCTAAGTGCATCTGTAGACATGAAATGAAAACATATGATACAGGCATTAAAAACCATGAAAACAAAGGCCAGAGTGATGCGACTTCAGAGCGTCCCCATACTTCAAGGGGGATAAATGTCTTCATTTATTCAACTTATAGCCCTGATGCAAAAAGTGAGAGATGAACATGTTAAGGTAACTAAAGCCACAGTAACTTGTAAGTAGATTTGCGATATATATATATATATATATATATAATGGGCATAAACTTCTGGTTGATGAGATGGTGGGTAAAACCGCCAGCTGCTAAGCTTGACAACCCTACTGTAGATCCCCAAGAAGGAGAGCCAACTCCTGCAACTGTGTCTCCTGTAACGGAGGCCCATGTGCTAGTGGGGAGCCTGCACTGCAGTTCTGGAACAAACTGTCCCTCTTGCAGTAGAGTAACAGAAATATGCCGTACAGTTATGAGGAATGCGGCTTGCTATAA
>JAQHUG010000129.1:2099430-2128403 GCA_028555095.1 Dicrostonyx torquatus
TTCCCTGTGCCTGGTTAACTTAACCCCCGAAATAACCACATGAAAATTTGTATTAATTAAATTACTGCCTGGCCCATTATATCTACCCTCTTCTTGGCTAACTCTTACATATTATTTTAACCCATTTCTAATAGTCTGTGTGTCACCATGAGGTAGTGGTCTTACCGGGAAGATTCTAACCTACATCCATCTTGGGCTGGAGAAGCATGGCATCTGCCCCAGTGCCTTTTCTCTTCCAGCCTTCTGTTCTGTCTACTCCGCCCACATCAGGGCTGCCCTATCAAAAGGCCAAGGCAGTTTCTTTATTCAACCAATGAAAGCAACAGAAACACAGAAGGACCCTCCTACACCAGGTGATGTATGTTTCTTTTAAGTCTTACTAAACTCCTGACCCTGATGTGACTTGTGCATAAAAAACAACCTAATGACATTAACCTTTGACCACTCGTGTTGGGTTAGAACAACTCAGTCCTGACCAGAAGTCTGGCTGTCCCTCACAGCAGATGGGAACTTCCACCCCCCCAGGCTCCTTGCACACATGTTTTTACTATCATTTTCAACTCTCCGACTTCACATGCTATGGCCCGACTTTCTTTGCTGTTTCTTTTCAGTGGAGTTTTAGTCTAAGTGTGTCTTCAGGGTTGGTGGGCAATCCGCACATAGGATAGAGCTTTGATTCCAGACTTAATCAACTGTATGGACATTTCTCTCAGTTCAGAGGGCATTTAAAGAAAGGTAGCAGAACCACTTGCTTCCTTAAAGAACCCTCAGGAGCCCTCTACCCAGGCCTTCCCTGTGATGTTTCTTTGTGTTTACAGCCAAAGCGAAGAACGTGGTTTTAACTTTTCTGACTCCTACTTCCACTGGGCAAAGTGTGTGCTCTTCCCAGCCATTCCTGCACTTGTCTTAGCGCTGCTGCCCGTTTGAGGGTGTTGTGTTTCCCTCTGCCTGCCTGCACCTGACGTGCTTTTCAGAGGATGTCATCAGAGGATTGGGACACTATGCCCAGAAGCCCAGAGAGCTAGAAATGCCTGGGAGTGGCTTTCATCTCAGGTGGCCCTCAGCCAATGGCTGAACATCGTGAAAACCCCCAGCTGTCCGACACCGAGGTACAGGTGGATACTTTTTCTGGAACTTCACTTAAAGCTTTCTTGTCTCTCCTCCATGCCCTGGTCCCCTTCCTTGGATGTATCCTTCCTAATAATTTAAATGCATTGGGAGCCTTGGCTCAGGCTGGTATTTGGAGATCTCGACCCAAGGTATTGCTCAGTCTCTATTTCAAGTATACTTGTTCAATCACAGAACGATTAAGTAAATTCTGAGTACATTCAGTCAGTTCAAATGTCATAGCGGTCAATCCTGAGTTTTCTCCTTTAAGTCCAGGTTCTCTGTGGTAGTCATGATGCTGGGTGTGTTCTAATGTGTCTTGAGTTTGCCTTGGTGATCCCAGCTGTCCAATGTGTCCTAAGGGCTTGCAATATTAATATCTATTTTTGGGTTTATTCTCATCATTATGAATGATTTACAATGCCTAGGTTCCCTTTTCCTCCTCATCAGTTTCCTTCTCATTTTTCTCCCATGTCCATCATCCTTAATTATTCCAGCATAAGTACTAACAAAAAGGAATCATAACTGGTGGTTCAAAGAAATAACAATTCCACATGGTTGGGAACTAGCAAGGCTCTGCTAGCTTCATAGGCTCACAGACAGTGAACAATGGAGGCAGAGGAAATACTCGACTTAAAATAGTAGAATTTAAACACGAGTCCGCATTTCCCTGTGATTTTTCCCATATCCCCCATCCTCACCATCCTGGATGTCATGGCTGTATCATTGTGTCTAGTACTCAGGGACATCGTGGCTTGTGGAGATCTAAACCATGAAACCAATCACAGTCCCCATTTTTTTTTAAGATTTCTTTGTTTTTATTGTAATACAACATTCTGCTTCCATGTATGCCCATATGTCAGAAGACAGCACCGGATCTCATTACAGATGGTTGTGAGCCACCATGTGGTTGCTGGGAATTGAACTCAGGACCTCTGGAAGAGTAGCCAGTGCTCTTATCCACTGAGCCATCTCTCCAGCCCCAAGCCCCATCTTATATGTCTCTTAGGCAAGCAAGGAGCCACATGCCTTCATGACTGCTGGAAATCAAAGCCAGCATACTATCCGTCTTGAATATGTTCGCCATCCCATCTTTCTTTTCACAGAAGAACTTGGCATTCTGAAGAGTTCACAGGAGGCCTTTCTAGGAGGTGTGTTGGGGGGCTGTGGACCCCCAGACTCTGAATTTCCAGTAAACAACTTGTTATGCTTTCAACTGCTCTGATCCAAACAACTTGTTTTCCTGTGTTTGCAGCTGCTCTGAGAATGAGATCCTGATGGCAGGGGTGTGGTTTCTGGTGGGTTTGGCTAGGACGTGGCTATCAGTTAAGGATCCCTATATAAGCTGCCCCGGAACACAATAAAGGGGGCATTCCTGTTTCAAGGATGATCTGTCTTGCCCTGTCTTTGTCTGTGTGTGCCTGTGTTTAAATCTCCAGCTCCCTTGCCCGGCTCATGTCCAGTCCCTGTAGTGCAGGCGCCACAGAGGTGGTCACCCATCAGTTCTGATATCATTTTTATCTGTCGGTAAGTAATCTTCTTTGAGGAGTGGTTTCTGACACAGTGGAAGGAAGAATTGAGTCTTTAGGGAAGGTATGAGCTTGTAGCTGAAATCTGCAAACGCAATGGAAGATTTATCCCACACTGGCAATAGAAGAGACGTTGTCCATGAAGGTTTGTGATTTGGACAGCACTCCTAAATTATTATCACAGTGAGCAGAGATCTCTCCCAGCCTAGTACCTGTTCACTCTTAGAAGTTCAAAGTCTTAGAACAGCATCGTCTTGAAGCCTTTAAAGGGCATCTTGGACATCTCAGGGAGAGAAGGATGTATGACCTTGTGTCCCTGCCCATGTGCAGACCCTGGAAATTGTGTATGGGAGTACAGGAGCTGCGTGAAGGACCTCGTCAGATATTCTGCCTGGCAGGAGGGAAGAGGGGTGATAGGAATGGCAGCATGGTTTAGTTAATATGCCGCACTGTCTGGGTCAGGGCAGGTCTTTGGTTTTTCTGCTTGTTCCCTCTGACAAGGGTGTGATGGGACAGCACGGTGGGGAAAGGCATGACTCTTTAAAAGAACACTTGCCATTTTAAAACTTTTTGCTTGAGTTAACGTCATGAAGACTATATTTGTTTTAACCTATTGGCTCTCAGCACTTAAACACTGCTGGCAAGATCCATCTGCATGTACGGAACCCAGAACCCTTCGCGGTCTGTTAATGTGTCTCGCTGCAACATTTTGAACGCAGTAGTATCATCTTATGTTCCATTTTGAGATCTTAAAGTTGACATTTGCTTTTTACATATAAATTTTATCTAGAAAACCTGGCCGAGTGCTGAGTGCTTCTCTGCCTTTCACACCTGTGCTTCTCCACCATACACATCTATGTCATTTTAATCTTTGCCTTAAACCCCAAACAGAAATTGGGAGAAGTCCTTTCTTCATAAATATATATCAGGGAAGAGGAGATTCTCCTCCTCCGTTAGGAGATATTTAAAAGGTAAATATAGTTGTCACTCTTAGAAAAGCCTCCAAATAAAACTCCAAGCTTAATGACAATTGACCCCAGCTGACTGAAGTGTTGCCGCGGTCCACAGGATGGCCTCTGTCTTGCCTCACAGAAGTGAGGGTCCTCCTCTGTGTGGTTAACAACTCCTGTCTGTTGGAGCCTGTGCAAGAGGAGCTGGGAACATCTGCAGAGCGAGGTCCTCATCCTCCAGTTCAGCCCTTTGCTCAGGATAACATCAGCTTAAGTGAATCTAATTCAAGAAAACTTTAACTGCACTTGACACAGTGTTGCTTGTCCTCGCATTGAAGGGAAATACATTGTCTCTTTAATGTGTCTCTGGCCTGCTTTTATTTTGGAAACCGGTAGAGTAGCTGCACACGTTTGGTTCCCAGGCTGAAGGTAGATAGGATTACTAATGAAGACCAGTGGACTTTTCTTACCTGATAACAGAATGTAGCTATGTGTGTGCATGTGTGTTTACTTGTGTACAAGTGAGTGTGTACATTTGTGTATATATATATATATATATGCACACAGATATATACATATGCACATATACATACATACATACATACATATATATATATATGTATATATATGCACATACAGAGGGCAGAGGACAACTCCTGGTGTTGGTCCTCAGAGAATTTCGTCATTTGTTTGAGGCAAATTCTTTCACTGGTCTGGAATCTCGCTGGGAAGTCTGCTCTGGGCCTCGACTTCCCGATACTGCCATCTCAGGAATACAGTGTTCACCATTACACCCAGGTTCAGTGTGAGTCATAGGGATCAGAACTGGAGGCAAGAGTTTTGCCGGCTGAGCCATAACCCAGACTAAAGTTTAGCTCTTGTTCTTGACAAGTGGCCTTAGGGAGTCCTAATTCATAGATCAGTTTGACTCAGTCAATTTGGAAAAGTGCCTACTATGTGATCTGACTATTGAAGGCATTGAAGGGGCAATGGCAAGCAAACAGACTAGACTCAAGCTCACACAGCTCATGCTCTGGTGAGGGGCGGGGACCAGGTTCAGACTGGCATACAGTCATGTTCTGATGGAGCGGGGACCCAAGTTCAGGCTGTCATACAGTCACGTGCTGATGGGCTGGGAGACGAAGCGCACAACTCTGTGAGCAAAGAAGAGGGTTGTTAAGGAATAGTTAAGGCAGGGTTCAAACAGAGGTTTGGAGTGTGGTTGGAGTCGACACTGGTAGTCAGTGTGACAGGGTCTGGAATCATTTGGGGAACATGCCTCTGGGTACATTTGTGGCAGAGATTCTAGACTGGGTTAAAGGTCCCCGGCTGAATAAAGGGGAGAAAGTGAGCTGGGCACCAGCATCCATCCTCCGGCTTCCTGACGGCGGACACGATCAGCTTCCTCACACTCTGCTTCCAGGACTCCCCTGCCATGGTGGGCACTGCCCTTGAACCGCGAGCCAGGATAAACCCTTCCTTGTTAAGTTACTTCTGTCAGGTTTCGTCACCGTGGTTAGAGTCACCGCGACACCCACTGACCAGGTATGGCTGAGCCCCACGTAGCAGCCATTGCTTACATGAAAGCTGCTTCTCACTAAGCCTCCACCGTCACTAGAAACTCTGGCGGTTGCAGCCGGAGCTCTGCTCAGAGATCGTGGGAGAGCAGCTGAGTGGATGCGAACGCAATCTCTAAACACCTACCTCTCTCGTGCCTCCTGGCAAGTCCTTAGCACTCCAGTACAGCTGTCTTGGGCTGTTAAGAATGTCACCATCTCTGCCTCCTGCAAGCTCCTTAGATTTTATTAGGGCAAATCAGCTCCATTATAAAAACCATTTCTGTGGTTTGATTTTCCCATCTCCTGTCAATGCTACTATAAAAGCTATTTTCACGAAGCTCATCACTTAAATCCTCACTTCTGAAGCTCATTCACCCACTGGATCCTTAGGTAGCTCATCAAAAGATGCCGTGAATTGACCTGTGAAACGATTAGTGATTCATCAGACTGTTGCCTCACACTTAGAAATCAAAGCCATTTAGAGTCAATTAGTTATGATGCATATAAATACTGAAGTAATCTTACACTATGCAAAACCTTCCTCAACCTTAGGAAAAAAAATATAATTTTATGGGCTTTATTTTCAAGTTTATTTAAATAAGAAACAAAGATAAGAGCATATTTCAGAAAGTAGTTTATTGCGTGCAGCTGTAACAGTGAAGTCTGCAGATAACCAGCTGAGGCAGCGAGGCTCACATAGATTAGGGAAACACAGTATTCTGTGCTGAAGATGGCCAAGAATCCGGGAACACGCTGAAGAAGGGAGTGTGGTCCAGTCCCCTGGTCACAGGACAGGAAGAGTCAAGGATAGCAATACCTCCTAACTGCTTCAAAAGAAACGAATTGAATTCCAGAGCCAAGATGGAAGAAAACACAAAGGGCAGTTTTCTAGGGTTATGGACTTGAGATATTTTAAAATGGGAATTTTCTTAGTGAATGGACTTCGTAGGATGCCCTTTAGTTTAGTTTGTGTGTGTGTAGTATGAACATATGTACTTATTCCTATGTGCACATGCATGTGAGTACATGTATGTGTGTTTACAGGCCAGAGGTGTGGGTGTCAGTTGTCTTCTTTGTCTCTGTTTTCTTTGTCTTTTTGAGGCAAGGTCTCTCACTGAACCTGGAACTCACCAGTTTCACAAGACAGAATTCAAATCCTCATGCTTGCTTGACACTTAACTAAGAGTTCCTTTAAAATGTGCGGAAGATACACCAAGAATGTGAGCTGTTTTTGCAAGTATGGAATAAAAATATAGTATTAGAACCAAAAGGAGAAGCCCTCTCCTACCCTCCTGTCATTGAAATCACTTGAGGAAATCTTAACCAATGCTGTGGATGAGTGGAGAGGGCACTGTAAGCTTCACAACCTGACTTAAATCAAGGTATGGGCAACCATATCATAAAAGAAAAAAAAACACGGGAAAAGCAGTGAAGCCACAAAAATATGATTATAAATTTCAGTGGGAGGATAAAGCGTGAATATTTAGAAAATCAAGAATGGCGCTGGTGACACAAACTTCCATGGTGCCGGAGCAGCAAGATGGGATGAGCATGAAAAACAGTGTGAGCTCAAGCAAGAGGTAGAAGTATGTAGTAGTTAACCCCAGAAACGGTCGCGAGGGTTCCTATGTCCAGATGTAGCACTGTAGAATAACTGTCTCCGATGAGGACCACGTCCTGAATGTCCCGTGCTTGTGTGGCTGTTCCACAAAACAAGACAATGTCACCATCACTGTGGAGAAGGTCAAGGGGCCAAAAAGCGATGGAGATAAATGTGAACTTCCCACTTCTGGTTGTGTCTTCTTCCAGGAAGTGACACATGACTTCATTTTCATTCTATTGACCAAAGAAAGTCACAGGACTGTGCCATGAGCAGCAAATGCCGTCTTTGGTGTCTGGGAACGACAATTTCCATGCGTGTCTTTGAGAACTAGGCTAACTAATTAGTGCTAAATGGTTATCCCTGAACATTTACATGCAAGTAATATTATATGGACTGAGCAGGTTGTATTTATGAATATACATGTATACACTTACACATTTACGCGTTCTGTAACAACTGGTGAAAGAAGAAGCCATGAACTTGAAGAAGAGGAGGGAGGGATCTTGAGAGAGTTTAGAGGGAGGAAAGGGAAGGGAGGAATGTAATTGTGTGATAATCTCAACCATTAAAAAACAAAGAGCCAGGCTAACAGTGTGGGTGATTGATAAAGGCTTTAGCGCAGGTCCTGGATGTGTTTGGAACAGAATTTTAAGAGAAGCCAAGTGTCTCCCAGATCAGTGCGGTGTGCAGGGGCAACCATGACCCCATAGAACGTTCCGTGTGTGGAAACAGCAAAAGGGAAGAGTCTACATCTTCTGATGTGGAGTTCCCGTCCCCACTTTCTTCTGTACAGGAAGTGTGCTGACTGGTTTCACAATTTGACTTCCTCCCCACCCAGCGGTATGCACTCTAAATGATACAGCTGTAAGAACAACTTAGCAAGACCACTTGGGAACTTGTTTGGATCTGGATGTTCCGAGAGGAAGGTGTGGTGGTTTGATTTTGTTGATTTTTTTTTCTCGAGACAGGGTTTCTCTGTGGCTTTGGAGCCTGTCCTGGAACTAGCTCTTGTAGACCAGGCTGGTCTCGAACTCACAAAGATCCGCCTGCCTCTGCCTCCCGAGTGCTGGGATTAAGGGCGTGGGCCACCACCGCCCGGCTGGTGTGGTGGTTGGAATGAAAAGGGTTCCTGCAGGCTGTAAAGCTTCCTCACCAGGAACTGTGTGGGAGGGGAACTGTGTGGGAGGGGAACTGTGTGGGAGGGGAACTGTGTGGGAGGGGAACTGTGTGGGAGGTTAGGGGGAACTGTGTGGGAGGGGAACTGTGTGGGAGGGGAACTGTGTGGGAGGGGTTAGATGTGTCCTTGTTGGAGAACGCGCGTCACTGGGAGTGGACTGAGATTTTTAGAGCCTCCTCCAGGCCCAGTGTCTTGCCTGAAGATCAGGACGTAATACTCAGCTCCATGCCTGCCTGTCACAGCACATCTGGCCATGGTGATGACGGACTAAACCTCTGACCTATAAACAAGCCCCATCTAAATGAATTCTTCTGAAGAGTTGCCCTTGGCCATGGTGTCTTTCACTTTAACAGGACAGTGACTAAGACAAAGGTCATTTTATATTCAGTAACAACTGTCAGTTCCCAAGAATGGTTCTCATCATTGGTGCACATCACAGTTGTGTGAACTTGAAAGAGCACACAGGCACTCCAACTCTGCCACAGTGTATTCTATCAGAATCTCAGCGGGTGTGATGTGTGCATAGAACTTTGGGAGGTTTGTGGGGCACACTGTATTTGGTCTTCAGAGCACGCATGACTTAAGGAAGACAGAAAGGCCAGACCACCTCAAGGGGACCTATGTTCAAATCTTCCACCCCAATTCCAAGAAAGTAGATATTGGCATATGGGTGACAGAGAGTTCAATACGAGTGAGTAGGGAAAAGAACTTGGAGGTGCCTGGAGTTCCAGCGAGTGGTCTGGGTAAAAGGTTAAAATCAAAGAGTAGTGTTTGACATTATTATTTTGGTGATAAAGATAGAATCCATTTTTTTTTGTACTGTAAGTCATCCTGGTTAGTCTAGAGACTAGTGAGCAGATAGGGAGGAGAGACAAAAGGTGGATCTGTTCTCTTTGATATGCTCCAAAGTTGGTACATTTTAGGCGACGTTTCGAAGGTGAATGGAGACTTCTGTATGCAAACTTTGGTGAGTAAAAAGGAATCTGTGTCGAAACAGGAAGTGTTGGTGCACAGTGCTGGCTTTTAAATGCTTTGCTTCTCTGCCAACCGGTGTGAAGCCCAGTGTCTCTGCCAACCTGGGGTAGAATGCAACTCACCTCTGAAATAACCTTCTATCCCACGGCCGTGAGCAGCAGAGAATTCCTGACAGCACCAAATGCTGACTTCACTCTGAAGAGTGGCATCGGTCAGGAGTGTGAGCAGGGACCTGCCTGGGGCTGAGAGAGCATAGGCATGGACCTCGGGTGACCAAGAGCTCTCTGTGCTCAGATGGGAAAGAGTAAAGCAGCACCGAATGATCTAGAATGCTCAGCTTTGGGTTTGCCAGGGGCTTTCCACGCAGCATTCTACTTAATCTTTGTAATTACCCTACGGGGCCAGAGTTATTGGCCCCATTCTTCAAGACAGAAAACCAAAGCAGAGAGATGAAATAGATGTCATTATCCTGGTCGTTCTAATTGTCAACTTGACACGACCTAGAGTCATGTGAGAGGAAAACCTCACTTGAGGAATGGCCTAGGTCAGACTGACCTGTGTGCATGTCTGTGGGGGATTGTCCTGATTATAAAAAGATACAGGAAGGCCAAGCCCACCGTGGACAGCCTCAGACAGTTGGTCCGGGGCTACATAAGAAATCTAGCAGAGCGTGAGCTGACGGGGTGAGCCAGGAAGCAGTGTCCTCCGTGCTCCTGACTGAAGTTCTTGTCCTGACTTTCTTCAGTGATGGACCGGAACGCATAGCCTGCATATGTCAACCAGATAAAGTCTTTCTCCACAAGTTTGCTTTGGTCAGAGTGTTTTTTTTTTTTTTTTGGTTTTTTTTTGTTTGTTTTTCAAGACAGGGTTTCTCTGTGGCTTTGGAGCCTGTCCTGGAACTAGCTCTTGTAGACCAGGCTGGTCTTGAACTCACAAAGATCAGCCTGCTTCTGCCTCCCGAGTGCTGGGATTAAAGGTGTGTGCCACCACCGCCCGGCGGTCAGAGTGTTTTTAATCACACCCACAAAATGGGACTAGGACAGTCATGAAAGGAGAATTTGAAGCCTCGTCCGAAAGCCTCAGAAGCCGAACCTTTGCTGCCATAAAGCATTGTTTGGAAGAGAAAAAGAGAATACACGGAATCTGACATCGCGGTACTGTTGTCACTAGGACCTCCCCAACACTATATTCTTTGATTAGATTGCATCACCAGCATCAACGTAACGCAGGACAGTTCCATCTTCAGAATGAGGTACAAGTTCTCACTAATCCTGGAAGAAAATACGGTAAATCCCTGAACCAGCTTTTACCTACAGGCTGAAGTGGGTGTGAGCATGCATGGGTAAACTGTGGAGTGGTCACCCGGGAGAGTGTTAGGACACCTGGGAGCACAGGTTGGAGGTCCATCTGAGAGTTAAAGTAGGTGGCAGAAAATACCCCTGCGTGGTTGGTAAGTGGGCCTGGCTACAGACACACCAGCAGCGAGAATGTCCCTTCCTCTGGCTTTCCATAAAGATAGCGTTTTCTCACTAGACTTCTCTTGATGGCATTTCAGAGCCTTCTGTCTTCAGAGGCAACATATCATGGCCAGCATCATTCAAGCCCAGCAGGGACACTCTCACAGTGCAGGTTGCCTTTGGCATTAATCAGCTTTCTGTCACCATGAAAAATACTTGGCAAAATTAACTTTTAAGGAAGAAAGGCATTTCATGGCTTTAGAAATGCCTGTCACTCATCCCCATCAGTTTGGGCCTATGGTGCTACAGTCATCTTGGTGGGAGTGTCGATGAGAGAAAGTCTCTGTCTCCTTCATGGTTGTCTAGAAGCAAAGAGAGGATGAAGGGAGACTTAGGGTCCCAAATATCCTCTTCAAGGGCATGTCCTAAGCACAGGACCTAAATACATGCCTGAAACACAGGACAGTGACTACACCTATCTCCTATAGGTTCTACTCCTTCTCGTTAGCATCATGCCCTGATAACCGAGCCTCCAATGTGTGGGCCCATAAGGATCAGTCCAGATCTCACCCATATCATCTCCTGTAAAAGTTTTAACTATCCTTCCCATGACCTAGAGACCAAAGCTGGCAGTATCGTTTAGGTAGGGTGTCGCATGACTGGATGAGCGGCAGTTCCATTTTTACCTTTGAGATAGCCTCAAATCCTCCTCTTTGATCTAGTCACTTGATAACTAGTTGTTCTGAGTAGTTCTAGAAGCTTTGCCATTGAGACCGTATCAGAGTTGTGAACTGTATTCAAGACCAGAACGGAGGTGTGGAAAGAATGTTCTCACTGGAGCAATTTACTGTTGTTGTTGTTGTTTTTCTAAATAGGATCACGTGACAATATGTGCATGGTCGTTGTAAGTGCCATGTGATAGGTCCAAGCAGTGACGGCAGATAGACTTTGGTCCAACTTAACTCCTGCTTGTGCTGCACCTCTAAGTCTGTGCAGCAGATCTTACGCAACTGTGGTCCAACGTCTTTGGCCTTCAGCACTGGAAGACTGTGGGGATGGGGTGGGCATCTCTAAGACTGTGTACACTGTATCCTCCCCTGACAAGAATGGTACCCACGTTAGCATGCCTGAGTGTCCTGCATCGGGTCCCAGGCGGTCTTCCTGCGGCAACGCTCCTTACCTTCTCTGAGGGTTCTCTCATCAGTATCTGATTCTGGTTGGTGACACTCCTATGTTCTCCCTAGATAATCGTAGATGGCCGTTCCTCTGATTAATGGGGTCATGCCTTTCACCTTGCCTCTGGGCTCTTCAAGTGTTCTCCCTGTTGGTGATACATGGAAGACAAAAGTGGCAAGCATCCAAAAAGATCACATTGGAAATACGGAAGAAATGCTGTTAAGTTCAACAGGAGACATGGTTGAAGAAGTAATGTTCCTCCGTTTATATTGTAAAATTTTGAACAATGAATTTAATCATCAGATAATGAATTATGATACATATCTCTCTCAGAATTCGGGGTTAAAACCTCATCTGTGACCATCATCCCTGAAACATGCTTTGAGAGAGTCACCGGAAGCCAATATTCACAGGTGGCGCGATGAACGATGGCTTTATTACATGACTAATGATGTAACCAACATTAAATAAATGGCATTGGGGAGCTGTAGAGGCAAGAAGATCTATCATGTTTCACCTCAAAAGGCACCAAAGAGTCCAGCACTGTGAGAAATAACAGCATCGGTACATTTTTCTCCTACCTAGGAGATGTGAAATTAACTTGGGTAAGAGCAATCAAAATGAGAAACACAGGAAGTGTATTTCTTGACTAAGAAGACCTGATCAGGCCTGGACACAGTAAAGAATCTTCCCATGCTCCAATGAGATGGAAAGAAAGATGTTTCTTTCATCTTTGATGTTCTGAAGATGGGTAACTATAGAAAACATGGATTTGTGAACTTCTAAACCCATTTGAAAGTTAGGTTGTTTTACTGTGTATAAGGAGTATTTCACAACGGTAACAGACAATTCTGCCTCCTGGATGCGGCGAAATAGTCCTGGATGGAGCTAGAAACATCATAGGAGCTGATACACGGCACCAGCAAAAATACACTGTGATGCATCCATCTTGTTATAAAAACAAATGCTTTTGGAGAGAATCAGTGACATCTGATGGGTAAGGTGAGGTGTGGGATGAAGAAAGCACCGCCAATCATAGATCAGGGGAACCGGATGGAAGCAGGACTCTCAGGGCCAGGAATAAAAGCACAACATCATTGTGGGCATTCAGTATCCACAGTGCTCAGCGTCAGCAGAAAGAAGCAAGGTGCAGCAAGAACCCAGACCCTGCTTACCTCTCCTGATGAGAGTGAACCGCAGCACAGGAAACTGACAATGTGAGATCATTCACGATGTCGCATTAGCTTTGCGTTTCAATCTCTTTCACAACTGCTCTTCATAAACCCGCTAATGAGGAGTAAATTAGACTGACAGGTTTTACTCCAGGCTGCTTCTTGGGCTAATCTTTAGAGAAAGGGCCTAGGCTGTAGTCCTCACAGACAGCACATCGTGGCAGGATTCAAGTGGCTGGAGTTAGTCTGGGCTGTGCAGTCCATCGTCTGTGTGGCCCTGGGCAAGGAGGGCAGATGGATGAGCTATTGACAGACATCTGCCAGGTGTACTCACTCCAGGTCCAGGTGGGACCAGTTGACCAGGTAAAGCCTCGAACCTTCCAGAGACCGATGTGTAAAGAGATAACTGGAAGATGCCCTTATTAAGAGAAAGTCCTTATTAAGTCACGAGCAAAGGACTGTGGGAGTCCAGGGCATGGGTTGGTATCACAGAGGGAGAACACTGATAGGGTTATAATATGTCCTTATGGCTGTCCTCATGAACAGTACAGGTCACTCAAGTCAATTTCCACATTTTTAGGTGACATTGAAAACAGAGAAAAGGCACAGATGAGATTAGCCTCAATGTGTCTTCTTAAACCTTTTAGGCAATGGATATGAATTGTAGTTCAATGTTGAATGCATACCAAGTTCTTGCTTATAGATAGTTTGGGGGGACCACTGTACGGTCAGCAGGGTGATGTGCAGAGAGCCTCTTGAACAATAGTGAATCTGCATATCTTGCACAGAGGCCTCCAGTGCATGTGCTTGTGCAGTAAGGACTCCAGGTTTAATGTGGGGGACACACAGAGAAGGCCTGGAGACTTCAGTGCTGGGTAGTACTGTTCTAGTCCCTGCCTTCACACACTCACACTGGACAGACTCCAAGATCCTGGAGGACTCTATATTATGTAAAAGAACTTTTATTATTTCAGGCATCTCCAAATTGGGGAGTATCAGTCAATGAGATCAATAGGCGTTATCTATTGAAATCAAACCAGCCATTGTGCTTCAGGGTTCCCTCAGGAGGGTGTCACACAGCTCTGTCCTGGCTGTGCATCACTGCCATCTGTGAAACCTGAAGGACATCTTTTAGCAGCTCTTTTCATATTTACTAAGCAGAAGCTCATAGAGAGGGGCCCAGACCTCTCATTTATACACCCTAGGAAATGCTGTGTGTGGACAGACGTTTGGACGACGGTCCCCTGCAGACTCCCAGGGATGTCTGGGACTGCTGCTTTCTCTGGACAGACTTTGTACTGGTGCACCACCAAGGGCTGCATGATTAATGGTTTCTGCAACCCAGATTTGATATGTGGGGCTACGTCTTCTTACCAAGTGTGTGGACTTGTTATTTACTATGTCTGAGTCTCTGTTTCCTCATCAGAAAAATGGGGAATTCAACACCCATCTCTGCTCCCAGTGGCCTGGAGCTCATCTTTTGTTCTTTCTTGTGGTCACCCCTCTTCGGGAGCTCAGCTAGTCTGTGGCTTGACAGCAAATGACTCAAGATTAATCCTCCAGTTTTCCTCTGCTTTCGTAACTCAGCTGATTGTGCCTACCTTTCTACATAGCATCTCACTGATGCCTGACAGGGGCTCACCTTTCATAACTCACTCCACCCCAGGGTCTACAGCCAGTTTATAATTCACAGCAGAAAACAGAAGCGTCACACAATTATCTGAACATTAAGGCTGTTGTCTTTGCTGTTGTCTTCAGTAGTGGGTCTCACCAGCTAGTGAGGATTCCAGGATCTGCTCATGTCTTTCAGATTACACATCCCCATTCCGCTCATTTCTTGCCTGAATTATTTCTGGAGCTCTTTCCTCTTTTCCTTGCTCTCTTCCTCCCTTCCCACTCTGTCTGCTCCCAAGAGCAGCTTCAGATGCCTCCCTTCCCAGAGTAAAACCAAGTCCTTAAAAACATTTGCTACACAGGCTTTCTCTCTGGAGCTTTGTATCCTTCTCATAGGGAGTCGGATGCTGTGTCCGTTTAGCCTACGGATAGTAGTGAGTTCACCTCTACACCTGTGATGCTCCTACAGGTCTACTGCGCCGGGCGTGCGTCCTTCCTTGCACTGGACCTTAAGCCAATCAGAAAGAACCATTGCATCTTTGGACATATGTTGTTGTTTCAGTTGTTACTGTAGCCCACAGGTTCACATCAGGTTAAGACTATTGATGACTTTTCCCTTTTGGCAGCCTACATAGCACCTTTTTTTTCAGTCCTAAAAAAGCTAGCCAGTAGGGATAAGACTTGTGCTCAGCACCACCTTAATTTCTTCATGTCCTGTGACCATTGTGTATGGCAATTTTGGTAATGGGTCTTACTACCAAATCCAGGTAGGTAACCAAGAGCAATGGCAAAAACCTGTATTATTTGGCGGGAGGGGGGAGGGGGAGTCTCTGGGATTGACATTCTGAGTGGAGTTATACCACACAGACAAGCAGATATCTTAAGAGACTATTTTCCTGGGATGTTGAATTCTTGTTCCTATGGCACTTGTGCTAACTCAAATGTGTGCTTACATTCCCATTTTTCTTCCTCCCAGTGGTCTTCCATCTCTAGGAATGCTCCGCCTCCTGACTCCCATGGTGGTAGAAGAAGCCGTTTGTGTTAGTAAAGTCTGATCTTATCCCTGTAAATGTGTTGGGATCGGGGGTGAATGTCTTCATCACAATTACTGTTCTCCTGTAGAGTTTTGACTTGGAGCTAAGAGAGCTGAGCAAGATATATGCAGGAACTTCTTGAGTAGATGCAGGTACCGAATGACATCTGTAGAAAGAAATCCCTAACCTCTGACATTTACCCATGTGACCTAAACGGGAACTTCTCAAGGATAGTGAAATTAAATGGGGAGGTCTACAGAATATAACCTCAGCACAAGGAAATGGTGCTCCCAGGAAGCAGAGCAGACCTGAGGGCAGCCACGTTTCTTTCTTCTTTAGCTACTACTTGCTATTTTTTTTCAAAAATCCCAAAGTAAGCTTACAGTAAGTCTCCAAACTAGTTGCTGTTGGATTTTATTACTTGCGGTCTAAAAGATCTCAATCAATGCATGAGTGATTCAGAGAGATTTCATTTGTTTTTTTTTGTTTTTTAAATTAATAGACTTTATTTTAAACAGTCTTCCATACAATGAAACATTAAGCAGATATTGATAGCATAGAGAGTTCCCAATACCCCAGTCACAGTCACAGAATTTTTCCTATTAACATCTTGTACTAATGTGATAGATTCACTAAAATTAATGATTCAATATCAATGTACTATCTTAACTAAACTCCATTGTTTACAAGAATTTTCACTCTATGGGAGTCAGTGGTCCTCATTTTCCCTAAGGAGAAAAATACTCACAAAAGGAATATTTTTTTTATTGTTAAAAGAAAAATTTACATTTACTCCCCTTGTTCCCGGCCCTCCCGCTCCCCCACTACCCCACCACCCTCCCCCTGCTTCCTTAAGATGGTGCAGGATACCCTGTCCTATGGGAAGCCCAAGGCCCTCCCCCCTCCATCTCGGTCTAAGAAGATGTGCATCCATATAGAATAAGTTCCCAAAAAGCCAATACATGCAGAAGAGATAGGTCCCAGTGCCATTATCGTTGGCTTCTCAGTCAGTCCCCACTGGCAGTCACATTCATAGAGTCCAGTTAGGTCATATGTGAGAGATTTCATTTGTAAATAAACTTTTCCCTGAGGAATTTTCCATATTTAAAAATGTAAACCTCTTATATTGTCTAGTTTAGCAATACTTAAGCCCAACAGCTTACATTTCAAGACCCAGAACAAACCATTTGTGTGAAACTTGAGTCTGTGCTATCTGTAAATATTTTTTTTAAAAGTTTGTTATCACTACAACTTCTCCAAGTAGCTCAGCTTCTTCAGAGGCATTTGCACAGGAGCCCCTTCTGAGCTGTTTCTATAACTGGCAGCATGGATGAACTCTCTGTGGACTGGAGGAACACACACATGGATAAGACACCAAAGCTTGCTCAGGAATTTGGTGTGACATCCAAAGAACACATTAAAAATTAGGATGAGACAGTAATGGAGCAGGCATCTGTAACCCACATGCTTAGGAGGCTGAGCAGGAGGTTGCAGATTTTGAGGAAATATGTGGCCTAAAAACAACAAAAGCAAAACAAAATCATCGATAGCAAGACAATAAAACAAGAGAGGAAGACTAAGTGTGTGGATAATGCTGCCTTCAGTGGCTCAGGAGAGAGAGATTATGGAGAGACAAGTACACTGACTTTTGTTAGGTGGAGACATCTGGTTGACCTAATTGCAGCAAGTCTAGGTGAGGCTTCCCTGTTGAGCACTCACCTGGCTTCCTTCCCTTTTCTCCACTGGACTGTGGGGTGTCTTTTGTTAGGTAGAGACATCTGGTCGACTTAACTGCAGCAAGTCTAGGTGAGGCTTCCCTGTTGAGCATTCACCTGTCTTCCTTCTCTTCTCTCCACTGGACTGTGGGGTCTCTGAGAGCATTACTCCTTTTGAACTTGCCCTTTGCTATGCTTGGTGGAGAGAAGCAGTCAATAAACGTGTTCTGCATGGATGGCTATGCGCAGCTTCGGGAGCACGCCACACACAGGATGGAGCATGAGGGCCATTCTCTGTTTCTGTGATGTTAAAGGCTATCAATTGTGAATGTTCTTGCAGCTTTACTCTTACATTAATGTAACTAGTTGTTATCATGCTTCTTCCTGTTTGATTTGACTGGCAAATCCTCTCTCTTGCTCTCTTCATTCCAACAAAGAAACGAATGAAGTTTGACTGATTGGTCCATCTTTCCCCATTAGGCCATACAGGTCATTGAACTACATGAAGGTTCTGGAGTCCAAGCAGCATGGTCTAGATTGAAATAGAGAGAGACAATGATTCTTCTAGATTTTTTCCAAACAATAGCTTATGTATAAATGAAACAAAGCCATCCTATCTCACTAATTTTGGCCCATTAGAGTTCAGTAGAGAATCCTCAGTGAACTGATTGGCTAAGCTGGCCAACTGGGATAGAAATACTGGTTGATAGATCAATGTGTTCACCATAAAACCTGGCTTTAGACCCAGCTCACTCTTTCTCCACACATAAGCTAATCTTTTTGTTCCACTCCTCTTCCGTGTTTTCTACTCCCTATTTTCTGAAAAAGAACATTTTTTTTTCCTAGATAAAAATATTCTCACCATTTTGCATAATGATAAAAACATCAATGACATTCAGAACTCACACATTAATACATGGTCAATCTTTTCCTTTCCTGGCTGTGTTTGGCCTTCTCCATCGACATAAGCTCCTGGAGTTCACACTCTGGTGTTAATACGGTTCTGGGTATGAGGGTGTCCATGCTTTCAGATAAGTCACTGGAAGTCTCCTCCCAAGACCACCATTGTGGGGAGGGACGCCACTGTGGCCACTGGACTGTGAGAAAGTACCTATGGCTTTTAGACATGCTTATTGGGTGCTACAATGAGGTGAAGAGGAAGTTGGGCTGCCCTTAGACACACCGAGGAGCACTTGAAATCCATCAGGCTATTTCTGCTCCATAGTTCTCCAGTAACTTTTATGTTTTGTTACAAAGTCTCATGCATTGTATTCTTAGTTGGCTTCAGATTTGCTATGTAAACAAAGATGACCAGGCTGTAGTGGCCCACGCCTTTAATCCCAGCACTTGGGAGGCAGAGGCAGGTGGATCTCTGTGAGTTCCAGGCCAACCTGGTCTACAAGATCTAGTTCCAGGATGGGCTACAAAGCTACAGAAAACTCTGTCTTACAAAACAAACAAACAAACAAACAACCACAACAAACCCAAAGACAGCCTGGAAGTTTTGACCCTCCCACCTTACCTCCTGAGTTCTGCGTCTACGTCTACGGTGTGTGCTGTTACAGCCAGTTCATACAATGCTAGAGACTGGACATGTGCCAGGTAACCACTTGAACAACTGAGCATCCTCTGTCCCTTTGGGTGATTTTTACAAATTCACCTTGTAGGTCTACTGCCAATAAGAAAGCAAAACCGGTTTCCTTAACCTTGGCCCGAGGCAGCTTGGTCTGTGGTTTCAGTGTTTGTTTGACTAACATTTTACAGTTCTGTTTGACTATGTTTGAAGACTGCTGCTTCCCGAATCTTGCTATGTATACAGACCCAGGGTAAGATAATCATCCTGTGCCACTTCTACTCACACAGACCATGGCCACAAAGCAAAGAACTGAGATGAGAAAAGGACAGAGTTAGGATTCTTCCCAGTCTACTGTAACATGGGATAGTGGCGCGGAGGCTAAGGTTAGGCTTTTGTCAGGATATTTTGCACCCCCTTGACTGACTATAGATGCCCCGCTGGGACAGGGCTGTGCAATTAATACGTAGTTCATTTTTTGTTTTGAGATGCTTTCTTCTGTTTTGATTTTTGAAAGATTTACAAATGAGGACATCGAGGCATTTCTCTTCTCTGAGTTCCGCATTCCCTTTTTCACTCCGTCATCCGCACTAGATGTGAGTAAGCTGAGCAGCAGATGGGGTGTTTCTCACAGGTAGACATTTTAGCTAGTATTTACCTTTAAAACAAGGTAGGGCAGAGGAGCTTTTCTGTGAAAACAGAATCTCAAACAATTAAATCTCATTTTATCCTCACAGGGAGATTTTTGGTTAATAGTGTTGGCTTTAGTTCTGTACTAAATAAATTGAAAAGGAAGTATTTTAAAAAACCTGTTTATTGATATTATATATATGAAGTATACATATCATAAAGATACAGTCTGATGCATTTTCACAAATGGAAAAAACTATATAAGCAGTCCTACTTTGAACATAAAATATTAATTTGGTATGTTCAGAGACCTGTTGACGTCTCTCTAATCTCTGCTCTACTCTCCAGGGAATACCAGTTCATACCCAGAATTATTCTTGGCTGTTGTTCTTTCTTGCATGAACCTTAGAGCATATGCTGTTTGTGCCACGGCTCTTTACCCGGTGTTTTGTGAATTTCACACATATTATTTCACGTGGTTTAAAATGGATTGTTTCTGTTGTTCTATGGTATTTCATTGAATGGCTATATCACAATTTCTTATCCATTTCACCTCATGCTCTTTAAAAACATGGTTTAAACTTCTGGACAAATGCTTCCAAATTTGAAAAAACTAAAGTCTCATGGCAGAAAAATAAGTGTGGTTAACACGCGGGGAAAGAGTTCCTTACTTTGCTCTTGCATTTTCGTTTCAGATGCACGTGTATGTCAGAGCAGCAAAGAATTCGCCAACAGTTTGGAGGGGTTTAGTGTAACGTCAGCATTCAGCTCCAGATGAGCAGATGTCACCATTCAGCTCCTGATGAGCATTCAGGCCCAGGGCCGTCATCATGGCCCACTGAGAGTTCTGTGCTAAGAAGCACTAGGCTGATGTCTCACTCACTCTGACTTGTCTGACAGTCTTCTTTTACACTGTAAAGATTTGTCACTCATATTGGTTTAATTAAATGCTGATTGGTAATGACCAGACTGAGAGAATTCTGGGAAGAGCAAAGGCAGAGACACAATCACAAGTCAGACACAGAGGAAGCAAGATGGGATGCCTTACTGAGAAAAGATACCAAGCCAAGTGGCTAAACACAGACAAGAATTATGAGTTAATTTAAGTTGTAAGAGCTAGTTAATGATAAGCCTGAGCTAATAGGCCAAACAGTTTATAATTAATAAAAGCCTCTGTGTGTTTCTTTGGGACTGAACAGTTGCAGGACATGGCGGGACAGAAACTTCCATCTATTGTTTTTATTATCACTATTATTTTGCTGTTGAATTGTAGACATTCCACATATGGTTTTGTTATCAATCCCTGATCATATACATGGTTTTCAGTGTTTTTACCCCATGCCTTTTCTGTAATAGCTCAGCTGTGTTTGTCAGGTCCATGTATGAAGCTTTTCGCTTGCATTTTCTTTGAGGAGTTTCACAATTTCCATTCTTGTATCTAAAATTTTAATATGTTCTTGTGGGTGACATGAACACAGCATCAAATTTCATTCTTTTGTATGCAAATATTTAATCTTCCCAGAATGCTCAGTTACAAAACAAAACAAGCTAATCCTGCCATACTCAATATGGTGAATGAATCTGGAAGACATTATGGTAAATGAAGTCAGCCAACCCCAGAAGGACGGATATAGCAAGATCCCCTGCATATGAAGTATCAGAACAGCCAAACCAAGACACAAGAAGTGGAAAGAGACAGCTGGACTGGCAGTGGAAAGGAAGGAGTTTCATGAGGTGCAAAGTTCAGTTGGTGAGTGACTTGTGTAGACCTTCTGGGTGGTGAGGTATTCCTTCTCAACAGTGAGCCATGAATTTAAAACTTTAGCAGTTGGGTTTCATTGTAAGTGAGCTCACGCAAAACATGTATGAGGAATGAAGTAATTAGTAAGTCAATTAATTAATTATCCTACACTTTGAGATATGCATGAGGGTCTGGTCCATAATCCAAACCCAAATACTGTGTTCTTACTATAACTTGTCCAATCCACCTTGACAAAAGAAAGCTATAACTCATTACGGAATTCATAGGCCCATAGAATGCAAGGAAAACATACGGAAGAGACATCACCGGGGTGGAAAACACTTAGAACAGAGCTCAGTTTCCAAAGATCAGAAGAGGCGTGGCCTGTACTGAAGCATTTACTGCGGAGTTAGATTCATGGCCCAGAGCTGATGCATCATCACCAGGCCAAGTGACACCATTTCTGAGCTCAGCCTGTTGAGACCTTCACCGTTTCTCTGTCTTTCCTCTTAGGTCTCTGAGTCCCACCGTGCCTACGCGCTAGACATTAGTCTAGATATTAGTGGTGGATTTGCAGACAAATAGATGCCATGCATAATAAGTAAAACAAAGTTCTGGTTTGCTTTGTGCTTCCTAAGTATTGACAGTTCGGGGTAGAGTCAGACGCATACAACTATGCATCCAGCAGATGTCAGCATTGGGCTGCTTCTAGTCATTCGGTTGCCTCCATGTTATCTCCAAAGGACCATCAATATTCAGTGTGGAATGTGCCGAGATGTAAAATACCAGGTGCAGTGAATCTATGGCAAGGATGCATTTGAGGGCGAAGGATTCAGCATTCCATCCTCTAAGCAAACAACTGGATACAAAACCCCATCTGTAGCCTTTTCAACTGTGTCCATTAAAAAAATCAATTTATTTCAAGATACCAGTATCCTATTTTGTAGACGATAGCTTTATACAATCAGGCGACAAAATGGATTAAAGCCATTGACAGAAATATAAATATTTGAGTAATTTTAGACCGCATCTGCTTACACCAGAAAGAAACACAGTAGGATTAAAAAGATCTCTTTAGGATATAATTTCAATCATAACGTTTTTGGCAAAATGTTTTTTTTTTTTTAAAGTCACTCTTCCCTCCTCAACACTAGGAATCTTGATCATTTGGAGCAGATTAAAATCACTTCTGGTAAAATGCACCCACGAAGCCAAATGGATTGCTGACCAACCTCAGGTGAAATAATCCATACCCTACTGGATTGTTTTACAGGTGGTTAGCACAGAGATCAGATGTGTCCCCAATCACGTCTCAGTCCATGGCTCTGCAAGATCAGGCCTTGAACTGGATGTAGGCTGACTACTGTATTCCTTCGTTGGAGAGTCTGATGGGCCCAGCTTATGTAGAGTCACTGTATTTAAGCCGATAGCTGTCCGTAGAGCACCCTCATATGGGCACTGAGAACCAAAGAAGACAAGTGGCTGGCGGGAGGCTCCGGAGTGGGCATGGGGCACCAGCCTGCTTTCCCTGGTTGCTTAGTTTGGAACAAAAGATAAGACATGAGGAAATTCTACTGTTAGTTCCAGGGGGAACTAAAAGTTGTCCTTGCACCCAGGGACCTTAGACAAAAGGCTAATTGAGGGAGCAGAAGCAGTAATAGTACCTCGAATGGCATTTTCAACTCTAGTAGCCATGGTACTCCTGGGGAGTACATCAGGAACACTCGGTTTATTCAGCGCCTTTATGCCTCCTATACATCGAGCTATTTCTTGTTTGAAAATTCTTCCAGAAACCGTGTGAACCAAACTCAGAAATAAAGTTTCACGACTGGAAGCATTTCATTAGGAAATAGGATCTGAAGTCAAAGTGACATGTTTTATTTTTTTCTTTTTCTTAAATTTGAGGATAGCTCTATCTTAATATTTACCGTTGTCTCAGGGGTTAGGATTCAGAGGATTGGGTGGCCTAAAGAAAGGAAAAATCAACAATAAAAACATCAATTCCAAGGCACAAAACCAAAGGAATGGCTGGTCTATTCTATAACCACAGTGTCTCACCATGAGACCAGGGACGTGCACTCTTGTCACTGTGATGAATGTGATTTCAGCCCTGTGAGAGAACCACATTAGACAGTTCATACAGGAATCAGAACCATAACCATAGCCCCGTTTACAGTCTGTCCTCATGCACAAACCCTTAACAATGTGCAGTGACTGCGCTCAAAGTGAGTGAGTGACTTGAGGCGTCAGCAATGTGTATATACATTCATATTAATGTGTTCAAAATGACATTAAAAGCCTGGTCCCCTTCACATTTTGTTAGGCGCATTCAATGATCACGCAATGCATTGCTTTCTAGACATGATGGCTTTGTCACTCTTTTTCTTGCTTTTATCTGAATGATGGCAAAGAAGGTCCTTTTTTTATGGACACTATGTCGTATTTCCAACCATCTTTTTTCATCTCCTTGGGGCACTGCCGGGAAACACATTAGGTCATAACTCAGTATTGGAGGGAAACTCTGATGATGAACCTCACTTTCACAAAGACTCGCTGACATTAATCTGCCATATGTGATCACTGTGTGTGAGATTGAAGACGGTATTTTAGGTCTGTGTACCAGGACGAGCCCATCGAAGGACTCCCTCAAACCACGGGAGTTATACCTCTCAAAGCCTCAAGCAGCAGTGGGGAGTGTGGGTAGGTTCCAGGGATGATGATTACCTGCTTTCTGGTTCATTGTGCCAGGATCAGTGACAAAAATTATTTTGTATTTTCTGGATTTCTGTGGTCTGGGTTTATCACATCTGTGGGAGGAAGGAAATGTGCTTTAAGACCCAAGTGTCTTTGCATTTGTATTAACCAGGAAGCAGTCACACCTTTGGCACACATTCAACACTTTAGCGTTTGCACGCCTGGGGAGAAGAGTGTGGGTGGAAAGATGGGAGAAGGTTGGCTGTGTGGTCCTCGTTACCCTTTGTAGGACAGGCTTTAGAGACAAGCCAGCTTCACATCTGAATGAACTCATATGGATTTTTTTCAGACTTATTTCATAGGCTTTAAACATTTAACACCTAGGTTTTCTGCATTTATTCCATTCCAATCAAGATATATCAGTGTGTGTGTGTGTGTGTGTGTGTGTGTGTGTCTGTGTGTGATGTATATTTGTGTATAGGTTCTTCCGTGCACTTGTGTATTGCATGTGCTATGTGTTTATACAGGCCAGAGTCAATCTTTGATGGTGTCATCTTTCAGGAGCTGCCAAACTTGTATTTTGAGTTAAATCTCTCTTTAGCACCTAGGTTGACTGGCTGGCTGACTGGTGAGCCTCATGGATCCTCCTGTCTCCAACAATCTCCCAGTATTGAGATTACAAGGAATGAACTCAGGTCCTCATGAAAACACTTCACCAACTGAGCCATCTCCCCAGCTTCCAATACGAATGATTGCAAGACCTTAACCAAGCTTATCTTGTTTTGATCAGCTTTTCACATTCTTTCTCAATGATGGATTTTGATTATGAGGTTTATGGCAATGATTGGTTGTAAATGGATGTAATCTCGAGGAGAATGGGGGTCAGAATCCATTGTCCCACTGCTAGCTAGAGAGTCATACAGATACTGTTGTCTGCTGGGATGTAATCTCTAGGATCAGTCTGTTTGTACTGTTAACCAAAGTGGCCTCAAAAGAGTTTTTTTTTGTTTGTTGCCATTAACTGGGGAATGTGTGTCTGTGTTTGTGAATCAATCCATGTGTGTGCATGTGTGTGGTGTGTATATGTATGTGTATGTGTGTGCGTATATACGTGTGGTGTCTGTGCATGTGTGTGTGTACTGGCCTTTGTGTGTGGGCATGCGTGTGCGTGTGTTTGTGTGTTGAGGCGGGGAAGGGCGGTTCAGTACATCTTATGTGAAATGTATTCATCACAAAAGCAAAGGTACCGGCATGCATTTTCATTTGGCACTAATTTTTAAAAACTTGATTTTCTTTGCAAATCTTCTGTCAGTACTTCACAATAATGAACAAGTGGTTGACTTCCACACAGGAGTCCAGGTGGCTGCAGTGGCTCGGTGTGGGTGTGCCTTTTTAATCCTGAAGTCTCTCTACTTGGGAGAATGAGGAAAATGAATAGGTTTTAAATACGTTTTTGCCATGCTTTTTAAACGTTGTTTTGAAAACGACAAACGGTAAAATATTCACCTCGCTATGGCTGCTTTTGCATTGTTGGTTCTGACAAGGCACCCTTCCTTAACACCCTACTTCTCTCTCTTCTCTCCCTCTTCTCTCTTTTCTCTCCCTCTTCTCTCTCTTCTCTCTCTCTGCTCCCCCCCATTCCCCTCTGCTTTCTCTCTGTAGAGCTCATTATGACAGCAGCCAGGAGACCTGGCTCTCAAAGACAGCACTATAATAAGCACCAAAGGGCTGTTCTAAGAACAGACACAATCCCGCATAGTAGATACTGGAGTGGAAGCCTGCTTCGAATTTTTCCTATGTATCCTCTTTCACAACACCTGGAGATTGTTTCCTGGGTTTAAATGAGACCAATCACACCTCCACCTATGATAAACACCGCAGATCACTTTGGAATCATTTTAACGTGAACAGGAAATAATTATTTACTAAAAGGATAAAGCAATGCTGCCTGACTGTTATTATTATTCACTTAAAATACAAAGAGTAGGTGACTACTTTTTTATTAAAAATAAAAATTGACAATTACTTACTAAATAGTAAACAGGGATTAGAGCTTTGCTGTCAAGGATAAGGCGACCGTGTGTGGCCTGCTTTCAGCCCCAGTCAGGGGAATAAGCTAGAGGTCCCGATGTCATTGTTGGGAAATGAAATATATTCTAGAGTCAGTCATATGGGGTCCGTAGGCTGCCAAGAACACTCCATGTCAACTGTCACATGGGCCTTCAGAGCATGGAGGAGGTGAAGGGAGACCCCTCCACCAGCAGCAGGCAGGGGGTGCTTCTTAAATAAAAGAAGCAAAATTCAGACACAGCTGTGTTTGACTCTGGAAATCCTTCTTAATAACAACAGTGAATAGCCATTAACTTTCACTTTAAGTCAGTCTTCCCATCTGAGTACTGGAAAATCCTAGGGGAAACTTTGCAAGAAATGACAGATTTTGAGGAGATGCAACTTTAAGTACCACGAATCCTTACGTGTTTAATCCTTTGCAATGAAAACGCAGTCTCTTGAACAACATCCAGCAACATCATAGACCCCTGTTAGGGTTCTGTTTGCCCTGAAATTGTGATGGCCTCCTGTATGTTTCTTAATCGTCCACCCTCAAGTTTTATGCCAAGAGACTTCACGACATGCACAGCTTCCTGAGAATGAAGCTTTATGGAGATATAGATTTTTTCTCACAAAGAAATGAACAGTAATTAACTTTAATTAACAGTAATTAATTAATAAAAATATGAAGTAATTAAATGCCTTACTATTCTGTCTCTTGGGTTAGTCTGAGTGTATGCATCAAATATAAAGTTTCTTAGCCACAAGGGAGACCCTACACTCATGACTTAAGTTAGTTCAGTCAGGCCTATTTACTACCTCATATTTTACCCATGGATCAACAAACTTGAAATGTAATTTTTTTTTGAGTTTTTGAATGTAAGAGACAGATTAGACATCCATGGTTCTGTAGAGAGACATGTCTTCCGCAGTACAGAAAGCAGCCAAGCAGCTCCCAGACCTTCTCTTCCCAGAAGGATGTGACACCAAGCATCAATTAGAAGTCATTTCACTTAGTTAAGCTCACATTTGGTGACACTGACCTGTTTCAAGTTGTTTACAGGTTTAACGTGCTTGGGGACTTTTCAGAGGTTGCGTGGACCTCAGACCCGTGCACATGTTCTCCCATACATGTGGTGTATGATTCATGTGGTATATGATGACTCAGGCGCTGCCAACACCGAACCCCATGCTCATTTCCATGGTAGCTGTTTTTAGCTTGGTGCTGAGGATGGTGATTCTGTGTCCTGCAGTTGAGATTCCTCTAAAAGTAACTTTCTCCAGAGCCAAAGACTCAAGGGCAATTCACTCTTCAGTGGATGCCAGTAAACATTCTGTGGAGATGAAAAAGACATTCGACAAAGCCCGTGTGTAAAAATCCAGCTTCATCAAGCAAGTTACCATTCTTCGTAGTTGGGCAACTGTGGGGACGTATGGAACATGTACCCCAGAATTAGCCTCTCATCTGTTCTGTCCTGTAGGTCCTTATTATAGGTGCCTCTGTGGTTCATTAATTCCCCTGTACATCTGGCCAGCCCCCGTGCATAAGCCCGGGTTAGGGTAACAGCTGCTTCTTGGAGAGGACAGTCAATGTTCACCACATATGGAGGTCACAGACAGCATCTGCCACCCTGGGTCAGAAATAAAAGTTCAAAGACCTTGGCTCCATTTGGTATCAGGATAAAATCATGGTTTATATCTAGGGTAAGTCTCACAGGCAGATTATAAGGCAAATGTTACAAAGAGCAGAATTGCCTTAGGAAATGTGTAAAGATGATGTCTTTTTAGATATGGGTACATAGCTTTTCAATAGATCCAGCTCCCGGGTTCATGTTCAGGATGGGCACACAGTACTGTTTCTGCCCCCGAGTTTTGATGAGGGTCTTGTCTTCCATATGGGAGCAGTATTATGTGAAGAGAATGCTATATTTGAACACTAAGATCACACTCATTTTTTTGAGATGCCCGTGAGACTTGAGACTGAAGAAACACCGTAACTCTTGTTTTCACACTTAATTTAGGATGTGATTCTTGGGTGTGTGGCAAGTAGAGTCACCCTCACTGCTCAACGTCTTTCTCCAGGGGAATGAAGTTAATTAGATGCAATTTAAATACACGTATGATGTGACTTTTTTTATATATAAAGACAAAACTTAATAGAATCATCAATGGATGTAATTGGAAAAAGTTGTGTGCTTGGGGGTGGAATGGAATGGATTCTAATCACCTCTGTTATTAATAACAATCAATTAAAGCTCTTTTTGGCTTCATAAGTTCAAGAACTAAGCATGTATAAAGGTGTAGCCACCAAGAAGTAAACTTTAGACTCCGCTCTTCAGGATGTAGCAGAAGGATTAGGACATTCAAACAGTGTTCATTTCCAGTGAGATGTGGAAGCAACTGCAGATTTTAAGGCAAATCTTATTTCCATGAATGGACATTAGGGGAAAGATAACTAGACCGGAGCAGCAGTAAACAGAGAAAATGAAGAGAGACAATCAAAGAGGGAAACTCTTCATATGCTCAGCACCTCAAGAGTGACTCTGTTGACCTGCTGTTCAGAAGTGGAACCTAAATCGTTTTAAGGAGAAAGATCCTCACATAACCACCCAATAGCTTGCACCATCCTAACCTGCTAGCTAATTTGTACTCTGGCTGGATTATTAGGACAATGGGGTGCACATCACATAGAGGTTGAGATGGTTGCTTTGCCCCTTGCAGTATTCTCAGGTCCCAGAGCAGTGTTTCTCAAAATGTGGGTTGAGACACTTTGGGGATTGAATGACCCTTTCACAGGGGTCACCTAAGACCACTGGAAAACACAGATATTTATATTATGATTCATAGGAGTAGCAAAATTACAGTTACGAAGTAGCAACACATATAATTTTGTGGCTGGGGGTCATCTCATCATGAGGAACTAGGAAGGCTGAAAACCACTTACCAGAGCAATGGCTGATGTGCAGGGGGAATTAATAACTTTTGGTTGGTGTGCTAAGGAGACTCCTTGCCGAGTTCCCCAACCTCCTCGTTCTAGGGGCCTCTTTTGAAAGATGTCAGCACCTAAGTATGGAAAATGAGGTTCTGGGTTTTGTTTTTTTTCTTTTTATTTATTTATTTATTTTTGTTAAAAGCAAAATTTACATTTACTCCCCTTGTTCCCGGCCCTCCCGCTCCCCCACTACCCCACCGCCCTCCCCCTGCTTCCTTAAGATGGT
>JAQHUG010000129.1:2130203-2142105 GCA_028555095.1 Dicrostonyx torquatus
TGGGAGAAAGAAGGCAGAATCAAGGAGAAGCCATGTAGCGCCTCCTGGGACAGATGCGCCAAAACCTTACTGGTAATCCACAGCCAGGTAGTGACACATATTAATAGAAATGGGTTAATTTAAGATGTAAGAGTTAGCCAGAAATACGCTTAAGCTATTGGCCAAACAGTATTGCAAATAATATGGTTTCTTTGTGATTATTTCTGGTCTGGGCAACTTGGAAAGAACAAGTGGCCTCCTACTACAGTTAAATGTTACTTTTATGTATATTTTCAGGGCTACCATTTGGCACTGGACAACCAATTGGTATGCTCTTCCATGGAGAAGAATACTTCAGGGAAATGCCATTTTTTTTGCATCCTTACTTTTGACTTTTGAGATAACTGTCCAGGACCCGGGCACAAGGGAGGTGACTGAGTGAGCTCCCAGCCACTTTCTAGTTTGCACATAGATACTGCCCATGAAGGAAACTTTAAGCAGGCTCTGTCTTAGCAGGTGCCCTGCTACTAGGCTTAAGCTCTACATTCTACCTGGGGAATGCAACACCTCCTTAGCAAGGCCTCTCTGGCTTAGGAGCTCTTACTGTGCTGTGCTGTGACATGATGCTGGTGCTTTATGTCCCCAAGACTGGAGATCACTGCAAACCTTTGACTCCAAGGCTCACTAAAAAAGAATTTCCCCCAAAGTCTCCAAAACTCAGTCTTACAGTGACACACAAAATGGAAAAAGTGATCTAGAACCTTGGACCTGAGTTCAGGTTTGAGTACATGCACTCTCCGGGGGTATGCCTTTGTCCCAGGTCAGAAACCTGTATCCATGCCTCCTCTTGTTCATGACATTGGTAACAGTCCTTCTGCTTCTGTCTCTGCAGTGATGATGGGAACTTAAGGCTTTAAGTGCCTTCACTCCTTCACCTCACCTATAGAAATAAGATCGGTGACTTCCTAAGACTTAAAAAAGGGGAAGTTTCATATTTTAATGGTTGTCCAGACTTATTTACTTGTGCTTTGGTTTCATTTTTTTCCTTTTGAAACATGGTCACCTGCCACGTGTTACCTGGTCAATGCTAGTGACTTGTTAAAAAAAAAACTAAAGGGCAAAGGAATGTTAACAGTGTGGGAAGGACAAGGTGATTCCCTGAGTTTTCAATCATACTGCCAGTTGGCGACACAGATAGAGAGGGCCCATGAGCTCAGCTTGCTTTAATAAATAGATAATTAATTTTAACACTTAGAACATTTCTTCATTTCTGAACGGCTGTCAGGATTTGTTATGAGTAATGCTAATATCAGATATGGCGGTGGCCGAAAGACAGGCCCGGTTCTCAATTCCACAGTGCCCTCTGGTTCTTTACTACGTCCTGGCTGGGGCCGCAGTGTTGGAGGGGCATGCTTCTCTACACTTGTGTCTTTCCTTGTTCGGCCACTTGCAGGTGAAAAGCCCAGTGTTTTGTCCCTAAACATAAACCAGAAAAGCTTTGAATGCTTCTGTTTCCTTGAGGACACCCACCAGCACCACAGAAGATGCTCTTCAGGAGGAGGGACATTCCGTGAGTCTGCATCTCCTTGTCTGACAGCAGCCTTCAGGAGTACCAACCACGGCAGCTCAAATTGGGAGCACTTCTGCTCCCAGGCCAACGAAGCAGCCCTTACTGCTTCTGATTATCACTGAAGCCAGTCACTTTAAGAGTTGGGTTGGTTATGCTGGAGAGGATGTGGGGTAAAAGGAACACTCCTGCACTGCTGGTGGGAGTGCAAACTGGTACAGCCCCTTTGGATTTCAGGATAGTGATTTCTCAGAAAATTAGGAGTCAACCTTCCTCAAGACCCAGCAATACCACTTTTAGACATATATCCAAAGGATGCTCAATCGTGCCACAAGGACACGTGCTCAACTATGTTCACAGCAGCTTTGTTTGTCATAGCCAGAACCTGGAAACAACCTACATGCCTTTCGACCAAGGAATGAATAAGGAAAATGTGGCACACTTATACAATGGAGTACTACACAGCAGAAAAAATTTTGCAGGCAAATGGATGGATCTAGAAAACATCATATTGAGTTAGGTAGCCCAGAACCAGAAAGACAAATATCATATGTAGTCACTCATAAGTGACTTTTAGACATAAAGCAAAGAAAACCAGCCTACAAATCTCAATCCCAGAGAACCTGAACAGCAATGAGGACCCTAAGAGAGCCATACATGGATCTAATCTATATGGAAAGTAGAAAAAGACAAGATCCCCTGAGTAAATTGGGAGCATGGGGACCATGGGAGAGGAAGAAAGGAGAGCAGAAAAAAATGTATAGCTTAATAAAAATCAATAAAAAAAAGAGTTGGGTTGGTCAGTGATTCAGTGGCAATAGCTTACAGACACACATAGGTCACATTATTTAATATTTCTAGTTTATGGATCAGGAGACTTTGAGGCATGAGAGGCCAGGCCATCTGTTGTTGCAAAGTCATGGGTAGTAGGATCTAGGACTTGAATTCAAGCATTCTGTCTCCATGGGAAAGAGGTCTTCATTTGTCATTTATTAAAATTAATTCTAAAGCTAAATCTAATAGTTAAGGAATTCCTTTTAATAACAGAAATAGAAAGGCAGAAAGGATTTTAAAGTTATGTGTTTCCTATTTGAATCTCAACTCTCACACATTGTGTGAATGTTCTGATGATTGTTTACTGTTCAGAAGAATGACAAGGACATGGACCACATCGTGAGTATTAAACAAGCCCCCCCCCCATCGAACATCTGATCAGTGGGATATGGCTCTAGATGTGCACCATGCTGATATGAGTAACGCTCACTGAAACTGCACAGGGCAAAAGCAAATGGTACCCAGCAAGATAAAGACACGGAGATGTGTGGCATTAGGGCCCTAATCCACATACTAGTTAGAACCTTGTAGGCAGCCTTACAGTTGCATGCTTGCTTGTTTACTGTAGAGATTTGACTCATGAAACGGCAGAGCCCGAGAAGTCTGCACTCAGTCGAACTGGAGGCGTAGAAGAACTGGGATGCAGTTTCCCCCAAAGCCCAGAGTCCTGAGAAAAGTCACACCCACGGTGTGAGCTCCAGGGTCCCATCGTGTGAGTTCCAGCCTGCATCTGAGCTCCGTGTTCCAGCTTCAGACGCCATACCAGAAATCTTGCCTTACCTGACGTCCCACTGCATGGGAGAGAGAAATATGTGCTGGTGAGACCACAATCCAAGTGTGACTCTTTCTTGGGGCTGTGGAGATGGATCAGTCAGCAAAGGCCTTGATGCACAAGCTTGAGGACCCAAGTTAAGCCTTCCAAAACACTGAAAGAGGCTGGACTGTCACTGCGCATCTGTCATCTCACTCTGGGGAGGCAGAGACAGAGAGATCCCTGGGAGTTTGCTGCCTCGTAGGTCTTGCAGAATTGGTGAGCTCTGGGTTCAGTGAGAAACTCGTCTCAAAAAATAATTCGGGGAACAGTTGGGGAAGACACATGATGTTGAGCTCTGGCTTCCACACACAAGCATAGACACACACACACACACACACACACACACACACCAAAGCCAAAAATCAAATACAAAAGTCAACTTATGCAGGAAACCATCACAGTTAGGTGCAGAATAACGTTTATCCTGACCCCCTAGCCTCCCTGTGGCCCATGCAGACTGGCACGCAGAGGGTCCCATCACTCTTCAAATTGAGAAGTAGCCAGGGGAGGCTTTCCAGAGGGAGCTGAGAGCTATACTGAGTCTTAGAGAAGAGAGCGTGGATGATATAGTGGGTACTCAGTAAAAGCGGCTTTCTTTCCTATCTCCTTCGCAGGTCATGAGAATAAATGCTGCTTACTGCCCAGCGAGAACTTTCTGGGGCACAGAGCATGGACCACTTCCCGGCTTTCTCTCTATGACGCAGGAAAGGATTGCTGACTCCCATTGAGGGGGAGGGTGACTTCTTTGGTTTGTTTATAATTGCTCGGCCTAATTCCACCCCAAACAGTATGCTTTCTGGTGTCTTAAAGTCTCCAGTTGCCTTTTACTTACAAACGGTGAGTTCTGTTATCAACTAATCCGACCTGCCGAGCTGTACCACACTGGGACATTCCCAGACTTGCCTTTGCTCCCCGGAGGGGAAGCTGTGAGGGTCGACTGGTAATCGCTGTACCGGGATCAGCATGGGGGAGGTTGATCACACCAAGGAAAGTGACCCCTTTGAGCAACTCTGCAAAAGGCACACACCTTTCCTGTTGATTGATTACACATCAGGGGGACCAGCCCTGGCCGAGAGGCTCAGTATGTGACTCTCCTTCTGGTGGTGTTCATGCAGGATTGATGGGGAGCAGCTGTGGTCAGAAGGGCCCAGGAATTCATACCACGAAAACACAGCTCGCTTTGAAAGGAGGAAGGAGAGGAGATTTATTATCCACAAGTACAATTACAATAAGCTCTGTTTAAAATGATGACTAAATTTTAATAAACCTACAGAGGGTGGTCCTCTTGCTGAGAAAGGGAGCGAGGTGGGTTCACGGAAGAAAGTCTGCTTCCTGATACACAGCTCGAGAGCCATGTCAACGGCTGTCTCCAATTCTCATTCCAGACCACAGCTCCCATTTTCCTATGGAAAGTCTATTTACCAAGGCTACCTCCGCCTCCCACTCCACATCACCAGGTCAGCATCTACCCACCGGCCGCTTCCTCTTCCCTCTCTGGAAGTTGATATGGTCTCCACAGCCTCACCCACCTGCTCTACTTCCGAGTAAGGCCGTGCACACAGGCGAGTGTGTCCAGGTGGCCTGGGTACCTTGATTCCACAGTGCAGGAATCCTTACCTCCTTGGCCAGCTCCCTCAAGGGGTCATCTCTCCCTTCATCACTGAACTGTGCAGTTCTGAAATGTTAACTCTGACCACACGTTCCCTTCCTTTCCTATCCTAGTGTCTCCTGCTGTAACTGTCCAGAGATCTGGCCCGGAAATCCTTAGGTCTACTCCCATTTTTCATTTCCTTCCCCCGGTCAGCCCCTCCTGTTGTCTTGTTCTCCTCCCAATTGGTTGTTCTTTTCCTCACATCCTTTATTTTGCTTTCCAACACCTCAGCCACGTAAAAACCTCCAACTTTGATCAATCTGATATCACTTTCTTTCCTTCCACTCTGCCTAGGGGCTAAGCATTAAAATTAAACAAACAAACAAACACCAGATCTCAATTCTGGAAATCAGCTTGGTTTGCGTGTCATCCACAGCAATTAACTCTATGGTTTCCCAGTTCCAGTGGGGCGGTGCCATCTAACTCCCCACCTAAGGAGTTCTCATCACCTGTGCTGGATAGGTTTATGTCTCCTTGACACAGCTAGAGTTATGTGTAGGAAGGAAACGCCCATTGAGAAAACATCGCCATAAGATCTAGCTATTAGGTCAAGCGCAGGCCGCCATAATAAACTACCAGATGTGGAGTGGCTTTAATAACAAATGTTCGGGGTTGGAGAAATGGCTCAGTGGTTAAGAGCACTGACTGCTCTTCCAGAGGACCCGGGTTCAATTCCGAGCACCCACATGGCAGCTCACAATTGTCTGAAAATCCAGTTCCTGGGGATCTGACTTTCACACCAATGCACATAAAATAGAAATAAATAAATCATAAAAAATTAAAAAAAAGAAAAAAAGAAAATGTGGCTTTATAATGAAAAATGTCTGGTTTTTGTTTAAAAAAAAACAAATGTTACAATGAGCATGGTGGCGAAACTACTTCTTTGAGGTGGCAATCTTATTCCTTTGGGCAGACATACACAGGACAGAGATGGCAAGATAGTGTGGTATTTCTGTTTTCCAGTATTTGGGAAAGTTCTCTACTGGAAACATGCGTTGATTGACATTCCTTGCACACACCTTTAGTCTTTGAGGGTAGTTTAATATTCTCCTCTGTACTCTCCCTCAGGTTCTTTTGACTTTTATGAAATTACCTACGCTGAAGAGTCTAAGGCAAATTGTTTTGACAGATGGACTTACATTCATACTTGTTTCTGGTTATTTCTTTATATTTAGTTACTATTAATGGAAAACATTGTGTCTCTTTGACAATGTTAAGGACCAGTAAGTCCACAATAAAGACTTATTTACATGAAACAGATTTTGGTAAAGATTTACAAAGATGGAAGCTCACTCTCTCACATCTGAAGAAGCTCTTTGTTTTATCTCTCGGTTTTTCTCCTCAAGTCATTCCACCACATCTCCTGGTTTGTGATGGGGACCTTGTTGGAAGATCTGGGGACAGTGAAATTATAAATGGCATCCTTCCCCAATGGAAATGTTTGACCTTTAAAGTAACACCAAGTAATCTTATCTTTATATTGTGACTACCTTTCATCTGATGACATGCAGTCTGATTCAAGATACTTGTACTTTTTCACCTTGGATTTGAGTGTAGTAATAGGTGCGAGCGGGTTGTGTTGCCCCCGCCGCCCAGCTCCCAGCCACCAGCTAGCCTATTCCTGAAATAACCACACAAAAACCGTATTCATTTAAACTCTACCTGGCCCATTATCACTAGCCTCTTCTTGGCTAGCCCTCACATCTTAAACTAACCCATTCCTAATAGCCTGTGTGTCACTATGAGGTGGTGACTTATTGGAAGATTCTATTCTGCATCCATCTTGGGCGGGAGCATGGCGTCTGCTACACTTCCTTTCTTCCCTGAATTCTGTTCTGTCTACTCCGCCCACCTAAGGGCTGCCCTATCAAAAAGCCAAGGCAGTTTTCTTTATTCAACCAATGAAAGCAACCCAAATATGGAAGAACCCTCCTACACCATTTGAGCATGTGTAGGTGTTTCAACCAAGTATAACCCGAACCAGCTATATTTAATACATACAGTTTAATAGGAAAAGAATCCACACAGAATTACAGTGCCAGACAGTGCTCCTCCGAAGATGCCGGCAAACCCGCGATCCGCAGAGAGAGTGATTACCACATGAATCTGCCCCTATATACCTAATTGTGATCTTATGGGCCAACCCCTAGTAATTAGCTAACGGCTAATTAGGGGTGGAATAATTAACTAATGGCGGGGTGTGGCTATAAGCCGAATAGGCCAGGACCATTCCCCTTCAAGCATGTCTGATCTCCTGCGACCTGAGATGTTGCCTGCATCTGTGCATGTCCTCCACAATATTGAGGTAGTCAAAGATCAGATGGGCATCCACATCACATAGATCCTTTGTGTCCCTAGAGATTTGTGAAGCAAACCTTAAGAGGATGAGAGATACCACAATGCAGATTGCACCTGTGGCCTGCACCAAAGTCAGGGCTACAAAGAGTCTAGAGATGATCAAGGAGATGAAAAGTGGAGGCATGCATTGTTGCATGTGTGCCTCAACCTCTCACCACACCTTCCCAATGCCAGTAGACTATTTCTTTTTTATTTTTTTTATTATTTATTTCTATTAACTTTTTCCATTTATTTTACATCTAAACCACAGTTTCTTCCTCTCTCTTCTACTCTAGTTCCTTCCCCCCACTTCCCTTCTGCACCCCCAATCCACTCCTCTGTTTCTGTTTTGAAAGGGGCAGGCCTCCCACGGGTGTCAACAAAGCATGGCATATGAGGTAGGACTGAGTTCTTCCCTTTGTGTTAAGGCTGGACAAAGCAACATAGTAAGAAGACTAGGCTCCCAAAAGCCAGCCAAAGCTGTTAGGAGTCCAGCAGGTAGACCAAGCTCTACAATGATCACACATATGTAGAGGACCTAGGTCTGTCTCATTCGGACTCCCTAGCTGTCAGTTCAGAGTCTGTGAGTTCCTGTTAGTGCAGGTTAGTTGTTTCTGTGGGTTCCCTTGTGACGACCTTGACCTTCCTGGCTCACACGAGAGCTCTGGCCAGTACTTGGCTGTGTATGTCTGCATCTGTTTCCATCAATTCCTGGATGAAAATTCTCTAATTGCAATTAGGGCAGTCACCAATCTGATTACTGGAGATGGCCAGCTCAGGCAGCCTCTCCGTTAGTGCTAGGAGGGACTGAGTTGGACTCAGTCATTTGGGATTTAAACTTCTGACTCACCTTTTATGGATATTTGAGTCTGGACATGATACTTACTAACTTAGAGGCTCTTTCCTCATCTCCTAGATGGGATAACAGTATCTACACTGTGAAGCTGGAGTAGATGCCCTATTTTTTTGTTCTCCTAAACATCAGACACACAACATCTACCCTAACCAGTATAAAGGAACCTTTCTGTGGTGTTTGCAATGTACAGATAACATTCATGTCACATTACATTCAAGTCTTGCAAAAACTACAGTGATAAGTAGATTGGTAATACTAGCGGATTGCCAAGTCGTGTGTGTACACAGGATCACCTCTGACGCTCATCCTGTTCATTAAACTCGCAAGAATTCACCAAGTCACAGCATAGTGCTGTCTTCCTGCGGGAACTGGTTTAATATCCCTGAAGTAGATCAATGGTTGAGCACTCTATGCAAATACCAACATCACCGAAAGGAAACCATCAACTCCAAATCAAAGAAAAATAAACCATCCAATGGAATTGTAAAAGACGATGTTTCTTAGATGCAAACAATTATATCAACGCCGTATCACAGAAGACATGGTCCTCCAATGTGTCTGCAGACCAAGCTGCCGCTCCTTTGTCTTTTCTAAGAGCTACAAGATAGTATCAGGAACATGAGTATTGTGTCCTAGATCTGCTTGGCAGTTTTTCATGCTTATAACAGAACCAGCTGCTGTTGTACTTGGCTCACTGGGTACTTGTTTATACAAAGAGGAATTAATTAATTATTCAAGCGATTAACTATTTTAATACATATATGCTGGTCTATACTTTGGTAAAATTGTTGTATCTACATGGTTTTTAAATGTACCAAAAGATATATATGTATGTGTATATATACATACATAATAATTGGTATATATACATATATATACACACACATATGTGTACATTTATAGAATTCAATTATTAACCAAGTCAACTGTGTTTTTGTCCTGTGTTCAGCCTAAAAGGAGACATAGCTAAAGTGATTCCAGTTAGTTCATCAAGGAAAACACGAATAGACACAGGGACACTTAGCTCATGACAAATGCCATAGAGTAAGATGCTCACACTGCCTCAGGACCCCAAGAGCATTGGGTTGGGTAGAGAGCTACTTCTACCGGTAGCTGTCGGAGTCAATAATCATGTGTCACCTCCATCACAGGGAACAGCCACTATGTGAGGTGTGCTCTTTGGGTGCTGCCCTGCCTGTAGTCCTTTCTCTGTTGCTAGGAGGGAGTTTCCTCTGGAGAAATGACTCTAATCCAGGTTGACGCTGCCTTGCTTTTCAGATGGGAGATTTTGGGTTATGTGACTCCCGAAAGATTCATCAAGCTGCTCACCTTTGAATTGGTACCAAATGAAACAATCGTTTTCATAGCAGGTTTTAGGCCTCTTGATTTGCTTTTCAGGCAGGATAAAGATGGTGTTGGATGAGGGTGCTCACTGCAAATCGGGTGCCAGCAAAGTGTGTTCTGAGCTGGGGCTGCAGCTCCGTGGATGAATACTCAGCTTTCGTGTGCGAGGGAAGAAAGTATTCTGGTGTCTGGACAGAGGTGATCCCTTCCATATGATTTTTTGTCTCCAATCATGCACTTTGATAATCTGCCAGAAAATTAAGATTTCTGTGTTGCAGTTCTTAAGAGTTTGTCAAATACCTTCGGGGATTGCCTAAGCTGTCTAGAGGGAAAACAGGATGTACAGCCTTTGCTCCTGAGAGATGGGGAAATGGAGGACAGGCTTGTTCAGTTCATCGGCAACTACATAGAGAGGAAAGCTGAGCTGAGACAAACCTCATTCAGGCTCCCAAGCCCAGCTCCACACAGTGCCTCCCAAGTGCCATGGGCTCAGGGTCTCTATCCCACCTTCCCCCAACCCACCTCTCTGTTGTAAGGAGGGGTGGCTGTGTTCCCAGCACCTGAGAGGAATGCGGGCTCTTTTGTTCCCTGCGCCTGGCTCCTGGCCGCGGCCACTAGTTTATGCCCAAAATAGCCACAAAAAAACTGTATTCACTTAAACTCTGCCTGGCCCATTATCACTAGCCTTTTCTTGGCTAGCTCTCACATCTAAAACTAACCCATTATAAAAGTCTGTATGTCACCATGAGGTGGTGACTTATTGGAAGATTCTAACCTACATCTATCTTTGGCTGGAGGATCATGGCGTCTGCCACACTTCCTTCTCTCTCACCACCTTCCGTTCTGTCTACTCCACCCACCCAAGGGCTGTGTCCTCTCCTATAGGTCAGGCAGTCCTTTATTCAACCAATGAGAGTAACCCAAATCCCAAATACAGAAGAACCCTCCTACACCACCTCTCCTCTCATCCCCTTTCTCTCTGCTCTTCCTTACGTCCACACTGTGTTTTCTGCCCCACTCCACTCCTGTCCTCCTTATTCTCCTTCATGATCGTCTGCACGGGGTGTGTGACTACATCGACACTTGCCAGATAAGGGCAGGGACTTCCATCAAGCTGTCCCACCACATGGTTTGAACCGGGTCTCTAACTTCCAGAAGCATGTGGGGTGGGAGGTCACCTTGTAAATAATAAATTAGCGTATGGGAAGCATAAGGCACCTTCTATTTCCATAGCCATACTCTCTATCTCTTTAAAATCAGCACTTGTTGAGATTTGTGTTTGAAAGTATTTTTGGAAACAACGGGTGCAGGCAAGAGCTTGGATAGCACGCAGCCCCATCTCTCCAGAGTTCTGGAATCAGTTCCCCTGGAGCGAGCAACTCCTTTCCCCATCTGTGCATTTGGTCCCCAGACACCGGAGCACTGCCAGGAACGGGAGATTCACTTCAGGAGCCTCCATCCTCTGAACACAAAGCTACTGGACACAGAGCGAGAAAAGCATCTGGATTCTGAATACAAGGTTGTGCACCCTCAGGTCTTGGATGAACGATTGCTTCTCAGAGATAGGTTTAGTTCTAGGTAAAGAGCCTGGACTAAGACATGACTCCGAGACACTGTAGGCACCGTCTGTTAGTAAAGAGCCCGTACCTGGCCCTTGGGTAGATGGGAATTGTGTTCCTGCTTTTCTTTCATTGCTCTCTGCAATGACATGAGAGAACAGATGTTTTCCAGGACTGAGGAACGATAGACCAAATTGCTATAATAACATTGCTTCACCATCCCATCCTGGGCCATTAAGTGTCATTAAGCGCACCATGTGCCTTGCGTTTTGCCTATGTTGTGATGCTACTGCCCAGGTACTGTTTCCTTTCCCGGACAAAGCTCCCTCAAGCCCGTCATTTGAGTCAATGGAAGTGTGAAATTTATTTCCAGGTCACTTGTGGAGGAGACCACAAAGTCATTGTCTCTCGTCCAGATGCACGGCTGCAGAAGTCGAGACACAGAGCAGAAAGAGGAGAGATGGTTCACTCCAGTTTCAACACTTCCCCCATGGTTCTACCTTCAGTTCTGCTCTGCTTTTAATTTAAATGTTCTCCAGCAGACAACTGAGTTTGGCTTGTCTCTTGGGTGGTTTTCACCATCCTCTCCCCTTGCGTAGGCACTTAGTTCCCGTTAGTGATAATGGGCGCTGTTCATGTATAGTGCCCATTAACAGTAATGGAGGCTCTGCTGTGCATTCACAGGCTGTGTGTTCTCAGTGCGGGAACATCTACAGAAAGATGACCTCTTTCCTGGCATTTGCTATTATCAGGTCTTTACCGTGGTGACAGCTCGTGCTGTCAAGGGTGACCATGGTACAAGACTCTACAGCTTTTTCATGGGGAACCTGCACAACAGATTAGAGAATCTAGGTTTATTGTATGTGTGTGTGTGTGTGTGTGTGTGTGTGTGTGTGAGAGAGAGAGAGAGAGAGAGAGAGAGAGAGAGAGAGAGAGAGAGACTAAGACAAATGTAAGCAAA
>JAQHUG010000129.1:2155917-2171572 GCA_028555095.1 Dicrostonyx torquatus
ATGTGGTTGCTAGGAATTGAACCCATATCGTCTGGAAGAGTAGCCAGAGTTTTTAAGTAATGAGCCACTGCTCCAGTCCCCCAACTAGCTCTCTTATACCCCCAGGGATGGGACTGCCTATGTAGTGTGCTGGACCCTTCACACCAATCATCAAACCAGAAATGCCACACAGACTTCCTACAGGTGATTGACCAGCGTCATTTTCTCAGTTGAGGTTTCCTTTGCCCAGATGTCTCTCGTTTGTGTCAAGTTGACAGAAAAAATCCAGTACAGTCACTGTGAAGGGCCTGTGTTTGCTTATTGTTGGCATTTCCCCTGTGTAGTGTATGACTTGTGCCTGTCTCTAATAAAAACTTCTTGAGGGAATAGCTAAATCCTTGGATATTTTCATATACATTGTAGCCATGATTTTTCCCTTAATATTCCTTTCCCTGGACAGGGTCTAGGGCACCATCATGCAAAGCAAACACCTCTGGGTATGGCCTTTCTCCTGCAGACATTACTTTGAATCAGTGTTCAGCTGTTGGCTTCATTTGAGGAGAATGTCTCCTCTATTTCACAAAGAACAAGTGGACGGCTAAGACAGAAATGTACCCAAATCTCAAGTTACATACTAGAAGAGAGTGGGCAAGAGCCTGTATTTCTTGTTTTTAGTTTTTGAATTAGTGAAATCTCCAAATACAGATATTCCAGAGCCTAAGAAAGATATTGGTCAGAGAGTTTGTTAGTATGTTAATTAATATGTAATTTTTCCTGAGATGGTAAAGTTTCTCTTTGAAACTTCGTGACTCTGTCCCTGACTCCAGCGGATGACAACGTTGGCAGCTCCACGGCAGACTTTGGGCCGTGGTTTGTGACTTCAGCTTCTCGGAGTTTCCAGCTTTTCCAGCTTGCTCCACATGGTCAGAGTTCGAACAGAGGGCATTGATGTCCCTGGGTGAATCCAAGAGAGACAGGAGGTTCCCCACGGGGTGAAATAGGAGTTTTCTCGTTATCTGGGTTCTGGGAGCAGAGGGGCCTCTTCCACGTCCACAGCCAGCAGTTGCGTGAGAAACACTGGGTAGCGAAGGAGGTGGACTCAGCTCTGCACACCAGCTGCTCCCAATCTTTGTCACAGATGTGTTTAGAGCGACACTGTTGCTACACCTGATGAATTTGCCTCACATAAAAACGAGAAACGAATGGACAGAAGGTCTATTGTAAAGTGATAGTGGAATACTTAAATAAAACTTAAACGTAATATCGCACAGGCAATTGACCACAATCCAGTCTCCTATTGCCTGTTCCGAATCGTGTCTCATGGAAAGGGGCATTGTGTATTGTGGACACTGGTCCATCTGAAATTTGTGGATTCTGAAGCATTGTGGCCTATTTGAATAATCCTCTAACTCTCTAATTGGAAAATCGCACAATGCGGTAGTACTGAGCCGACAAGTTTTTATATAACCCCATCACAGGTCATTGCCCATCCCGTCAGAGATAAAAGACAAAAATACTCAGAGAAATGGGAAGTGAAAGGTTGGTTTTATCCAGAAGTTCCACAGACATCTAACTACACAGAATACCACACGCTAACTCGTTAGCAAAGAGATAGGATTTCGTTTGCTCTTCAGATGGTTGGTGTTCTGCAGAGTTTGTCAAGGGAGCCTCTAGGTAGAGAACTAGGTAGAGATCGCAGGTACAGGGTTCTTGAAGCAAGACATAAACTGAACTCCAAAGGATCTTTATATTCAGAATACGGTTTTGGCTCAAATCTTGTCTTCTTAATTTTTATTCTGATTAGAAATGTGTTCTGATAATTCTGCTTCAATGGAGATCCCCAAGAATGCTTCAGGTCTCCCTTCCACCCCAGACCACACAGAGCTTCAGTTGTCCATATCTAGAGTCTGGTTAGTGTGAGGACTCACGTAGGAAGATTCTGGCCTCCCAGGGAAGGACATAGGGATCCCTCAGGATTGCTTCCACAGAAAACTGTTCCCTTTTCTCTGGGTTTCTGGGGCCCTGGCCTGCTGCCCATTCAGACAGTGCCTGTTGTAATTAGAAGAGAGGTATGGGTTATATGTTCCCAGCGCCTGGCTCCCAGCCCCCAGCTGCCGGCCCGCTCAGCCACTGGTTGCTTGTTTATGCCCGAAATAACCACATGAGACTGTATCCATTTAAATACTGCCTGGCCCATCATCATCAGTTTTTTCTTGGCTAGCTCTCACATCTAAACTAACCCATTATAAAAGTCTGTATGTCACCATGAGGTGGGTGACTTACCGGATGGTTCTAAGGTACCTCCATCTCCGATGGGAGTCTCATGGCATCTGCCCCTGACCCAGTCTTCTTCCCAGTGTCCTCTTCTCTTTTCCCCGCCTATCTAAGTCCTGCCCTATCAAATGGCCCAGACAGCTATTTTATTTAACCAATCAAAGCACAGAAATAAAGACAGATCCTCCTACAGGTGCTGTATCCACAGACTCTGTTTCTGCTTCTTCTAGCTTCACCGTCCCGTGATTTTGCTCACTTGGCAGTTTTCAACTCTATGCGTTTTCTTCTGCTTAACAATGCCAGTTTAAGCACCTTCCGCATCCGGTCTGAGGAGGAAAATGTTTAGACAGAAAGAGCCTGAGAAATTGAGAACTATAAAATTATTTATAGGATGAGGCAGGTTCCTAACAACATTGGAGTGTAATGTTGTCAACATAATTCATCCACGGGGGATAAATATCATTCCCACAGGTGTAATGTTTCCAGGGATGACGCTCTTGGACTAGGCTCATCTGAGAGAGGGAGGAGGCTGCCAATATTCTTCCTACCCATGCTCTACAAATCTTGGGAGAATAATTTTGTTTTATTATTTTATTCACTGTTCTATGTAATTTAGACATCAGTGCTGAAGATGCCACTTTTTAATGGGAAAGGATGGATGGCTGTTCCCTTACAGCTTGACAAATTGCAGCTGAGTGAGTGGGTTAGCTGGTCCGAGCCTGTTTTGCGTGTAGGGGGTGGGGTGGGGGCGTCTGTGAGCCGAGTGTGAATTGTTCTCAGTTTTAAAGAAATCATACTTAGTCTAGAGAAACAAAGCCTACCATCTAGTATTGCGCAGTTTGCTGACTCTTGCCTTCAAACAACTGAAATAGGGAGAAGGGCAAAGCTTAATGATGACATCTGGACCCAAATCCCTAGACCCCCCAAACAAATAATCAAAAATCGAGAATATAAAAATTCAACCATTTTCTGTGCTTTATGGGATCTCATGCATATTAACTCACAAGCTTTTTAAAAACTAATAAAAGAATTAAGAGAACCCCATTTTAGGAATGAGAAAACCAAGATGGAAGGGGTTAAAATTGTGTGTTGTGGTTTTTGGAGCCTAGTTACTGATTATTCTCCTGTCATTCATTTGCTTTTGGTCAGTGCCACCTCGGACATTGGTCTCCAAGTCAACCTGGATGGTGGTCAAGCTCATATGTGAGGTGAGTGATACGTAGACTCACAATCATGGGAAAGACACCATTACTACATACAAATGGGCAAAATGATGCCCTGATCACAGCAAGGTCATCAGGGTCACACCCTTTTTCATTTTCTCACTCCTGTGAAGTCACCTGACTGGGTGGTGGCTCTCCACTGGAGCTTCATATCTGATGGTCCTTTATGAGTTCTTGAATCTAGAAATTCATGCCTGGATGCTTAAGTTTTAAAATAACTATAATTGAAACTGCAAAATATTCCCCAGAACTGTTGGAGGACTTTGGGGGATTCAAGATCAACTATAGATCTGTCTGATTTGAAAGGTTAAGGGCTCAGTTCAGTCTCAGGCATATTCCTGAGGTAGAACAATCTTTGTACATTGTAAATACGTATTACTCTTGTTGGTTAATAAAAATAGCTGACTGGCCAATAGCTGGACAGGTAGAGGTTAGGTGGGACTTGAAGACAAAATGTGAGCATGAAGAAGAGAAAAGGAGTCTCAGAAGTCAGGAGAAGACACAGAGAGAAGCAAGATGAACTTGCCATGTTGAAAAAAGGTACCACCATGTAGCAGAGTGCAGATAAGCAATATGGGTTAATCTAAAATGTAAGAGCTAGTTAGTAATAAGCCTGAGCTATCAGACAAGAATTTATAATTAATAATAAGTCTCTGTGTGGTAATTTGGGAGCCAGTTGGCAGGACAGAGCTGACCAGTGGTTCAGACAGAAAAACTCCACCTACATACTCCTAAATAGCCAGAGGGCTGATCTTTTCTGATAGCATTTCTTCTCTTATTATCTGTATTAGTTTCCTTCCTGTTGCTCTTATTATCCTGTATTGGTTCCTGAAAATACCCTGGTAACAGTAACTTAAGAAAGAAATGGTTCCTTTGGCATATACCTCCAGGGTCCAGTCCATCATGGCAGGGGAGTTCTGGGGTTAGGATGCCAAGGTAGCTGGTCCCTTTGTACCTGCTGTCATGGAGCAGGAGATGGAAGTGCTCAACTCCCTTTCTCCATTACGAATCCTGGTCTCAGCCCATGGGATAGAGCTGCCTCCACTTAGTTAGGGTCTTCACAGCTCGATTTATTAAATGTAGAAAATCCCTCAGATGTTTTCAGGGGCTAGTTTCTCAGAGATTCTAAAACCAATCAAGCTGACAAGTCTCCGCCTGTCCATTCAGTAAGAAGCTGAGGTTTCTCATACGTAATCTGCACCCCTGCTACCATCTTCTCTGATGTCCCCATTACATGTCTTTGTGGGATTGATTGATTTACCTGTCTTTCAATTTTAGTTTTGTAAACCTTTAGCTCATTGTATTTTCAAAGACTTCATAGATTCACTTTTTACAGTGTTTTTTTCCAAGGGCACTTTGGAAAGATTACAGAAATAAACACATGTGCTATTGTTAATCCCAACAGCAAGAAAAAGACCAATACTACAATTTGAGGCTAATTTGAAGCAAGTTTGATTTTTATTTGATTGTACCCAAGAGATGGCTAGCAATTGCCTCCTAAGTCAGGTTAAAGAGAGCAGTGCCAAATCCATTTCTTGGGCCCTTTTAAAGGAGTAAAATCATGAGTAGTTTACAGAAGAGAGATAATGGGACAATAAGGAAATACAGAAAAAAATATTCAAAAAACCATCATGTGGTCATCATATGATTAGGAAAGGCTTAGAGAAGATAAGGGTATTTAAAGTATAAGTCAAAGTCAAGGGTTGGGGGAAGGTCAGGTTTCAGGAAACAGTGCAACTCAGCTCTTACAGTAAATAAAAACTTATTATTATTATTTTATTGAGCTCTACATTTTTCTCTGCTCTCTTCCCTGCCTCTCCCCTCCCCTTCAACCCTTCCCCAAGATCCCCATGGAAAAACTTACTTTTAACAATGCAACATAATGGCTCTTTCCTTCAAACTGGAGCCAGGCAGGTTCCCCAATTCTCCCCTTCATTTATGTTTTGCTCTCAAATCCTTCATATTGGTGTACGTTAATAATATTGTCTAGCAGTGAAGATTCTAGAATTTCTTCTCTGATGGGTGATCAAGTTAAAGGACATAGGGCCTGGTTACGATAATTAGTAGAAATAATATTAGCAGGCCAACGAAGAAGGAGAATTTAGCCATATTTGCCAGTCTAAGTTTGTTTGAGAGATTTTTGTCTATTTCTTTATGTAGATCATCAATTTTGTTGTCGATAGTATGAGAGAAATCAGAGATATTAAAATAGCACATTCCAGGAAATTGCTGTTCAGAGACATTTTGTTTCGTACCTCTCTTAGGCGTAGTAATTAAACTTAAGTGTAACCTCAGCTCTCACTTCAGGCTGTGGTAGCAGCCACTCTAGTGCCAACTAATAGATGTAAGGAATCATCACAATTTTTCACGAAGAGCTCTTGTTAATGTTACTGACAGGTGTAAAGATTTGCAGTTTAACATAGGTGTAGCATGGCCTATCCCACAGAAGCCCTTATATCCTACTGGAGGTGCAGATTAAGTATTAGTTTTACAGAAAAAAATATTCTAAGAGGAATTGTTTACCAAAAGGGAGGGTGTGATAAGAAGTAAAATTACAATACAAAGGACATTTGTGCAATCAGAACATCTCATTATCAATAGAAACATCAGTCACAGTTTTAAAAACATTAGTGAGGATTTGTTCCATTTTGGGCCCTATTATCCTTGGGTAATTTTCATAAGAAACTCCTATTTCATATAAAAAAAATTCTAAGAGCCCGGGAATAGAGGGATTCCTGTGTCACAGAAGGAGTTTTCTTGTTGGCTTTTTAGTGCTAGATGGACCCAGTGATTATATTCCACATTATTAGTTACAGACAGGGTTACTCAGGTTATGTTAAAATCAATTGAAGTGATTAACGAATCTTCCCCTTCTTATTTTAGCACATCTGTAATTTCCATGATCAGAACCCTTTAAAGACTACTTGATTACACTGAGGTCTGTACTATTACAGTGGGACTATAAGTTAAATTAGTGTCCTCCATGCATCTGGCTAAAGATGATTTGTACCTGTTGTCCGATGTTTTCTGTCCTGCTCAGTTCCCACAGTCGTTAAGTCCCAAAGAAATCACACAGAGGTCTACATTGGTTATAAACTGATTGGCCCATTATCTCATTAACTCTTATAACTTATATTAGCCCATTATTCTTGTCTATGCTAAGCATGTGGCTCAGTATCTTATTCAGCAAGGCAGTCACATCTTATTTCTTCTGTGGCTGGGTCACGACTGTGGACCAAGCTTTCCTCTTCCCAGAATTCTCCTGTTCGCATTGCCCTGCCTCTACTTCCTGCCTGGTTGTCCCGCCTATACTTCCTGCCTGGCTACTGGCCAATCAGCGTTTTATTAAAATACAATTGACAGGTATACAGACCATTGTTCCACACCATGTACCCGCCCCCTTTTTTTGTTCAAACTAGGAGCCCTGGTAGATAAATGCAATCCTTTGCATGGCAAGACAATATAAGGGTGTCTCCAATGATAAGGGAGCTTTTTGTTTTCCCTGTCAAGATGCATGCAGGTTCTGTTTGCATAGGCTGAAAACAAAACAAAACAAAAACCTCTTAGCTGTAGGGCAATCATGATGCAAATTTAAAAACACAAAGTTATTTTAGAGACCCAAACCTTAGAAAATTTGATTTTTAATGGTCCTTTTTCAGTCACTTTCTACCTATGAGGGTTAGATTCCTCTTCCTTGGGGTTTCTCAGTTGCTTTCTTGAGGCATGAGTGATGAACCCTGCAGAAATACCAGTGACTTTGATAGCAGTACGAGTCTGGAGAATCACGATGTAAGGTCCTTTCCATCTAGGTTCAAGCTGGTCAGTTTTGAAAGAGCAGACTAATACAGCATCTCCAGGCTGGAACAGGTGATCAGGTGCGGGTACCCAACAGGTTGAGCAGCCTGAATCTGAGAAAGAATCCTATTTGAATAATAATAATAATAATAATAATAATAATAATAATAATTGCAATCCTTTTAAGGACTCAGAGATTGGAGTGGGGCAATCTGATAACTGTCTGGCATGTACCCGAGGGATCATGGGAGGTGGTCACACAGAGAATATTTCGTATGGGGTGAACTTTTCTTGGTAGGGAGTTCATCAGATTCTGAGAAGGGCATAGGCAAAAGGTCAACCCAGTTACCACCAGTTACAAGAGTATATTTACTTTAAAAATCTCCTTTAAAGTTCTATTAAGTGTGGTGATATTTTATCTGTATTTTAATAAATAAAGCTTGCCTGAAGTTCAGAGAGTAAAACAGATGCACTGATCAGCCTTACAGAGGAGGCAATGATGACACATGCCTTTAATCCCACAGTAGTTGACATAGAAACTGGGCAATAGAGATGCATGTTTTTAATTCCAGAACTATAGAGGAATATAAGATAAGAAGAGACAGCTCTCTCACACAGTCTCATTCTGAGATTCCTGGAGGCAGGATCTCCATTTCAGACTGAGGTAGAGATAAGAGCCAGTGACAGGCTGTTTTGCTTTTCTGACTTTTAATTTGAACCTCAATTTCTGTCTCTGGTTTTTTTTTTAATCGTGCTACAATTCATCCTCTCTACTTTTCCTGAACTCTGAGGATGATACATTCGTTTTTTTATAATGAGGGTTTCAATTTATGTTAGGAGCAATTGGGATAACTTGGCCATAGAGGCTGGGGCATTGTTGGAGTCCAGAGATATGGGGAGGCCAAATCTGGGAATAATTTCCATTATCAATTTCTTAGCTACCACTTGGGCCATTTCCATTCAGGATTGAAAGACCTCTACTCAGCCTGTGACCAGCAGATATTTGTAGCCGTACAGTCCTGGCTTGACTTCAGTGAAATCCATTTCCCCAGATTCACCGGATACTGTACCTTCACCCTATTGTCCTTGCGAGAGCATGCCCTTCTTTGCATTTACCTGGACACTGGTCAGGCAGTGCTCTGAAATGCTCTTGAAGTCTTTCTTGGTATGCAGGTAGCCAGACATGAGGGAAGATGTGTTCTGAGATCTTAGGTGACAAGGAAATAGCATGATACAAGCCAGTTTTAGCCCAGTACCATTGACAGGCAGATTCTTCCATCAGACAAGATCTACCACCCACTGCAGCTCTTCTGAGCCCCCGTGTCAGAATATGACTTGATCTCTCCTGGATCGTGTCCATCGAGGCCAAGTGGGGTCTAAGAGATGGCAGATAATTTCAGGACAGTCTGGGTTTTGGGTTCCCTGAGAGCAGTTTCTTTGGTAACTTGTTTGTATGGTTACTACCTTGAGTTTGGGGGCTTTTGTCTTTTTGATGTCCTCTCCAGTGAGTAATGGCCAGTTCAGTTGGTAACCAGATGACCTCTAGCAACTGGACAATTTCAAATTTAATTTTAATGGGTTTTCCTATAATTTATGTATTAGCATATTGACTGGCCACGTAGATGTTCACCTCTTTTCATTCAGTCCATCTTAAAGCCCATGTCAGAGTAATTATTTCTGCTCTCTGGGAAGATGTGCCCTTGGGGAAGACTTGTGCCCAGATGACCTCCTTCTGGACTATAACCACCCCACCCCCACACACCTGGCTCCTTCTTGAATGAAGCTGCTGTATCCATGTAGAGATCTGCATCTTTGGTAGTGAGAGGAATGCTTGTCGGGTCAGGTTGCATACCTTGGATGATGTCCAGCATCTCCAGGCGGTCATGCATGGGCTCCTTAGGGTCATCATCTGGTGCCAGCATGGCAGGATCAATGGTCAAGGATTTATCAAAAACTAGTCTGTCCTTATCTAAAACAAGGGCTTGGAACTGGGGTCAGATGGTCATCAGACATCCACTAGTTGGTGGCATCTCTCAACAGGGCTTTCATAGTACAAGGAGCTGTTACTGTTAGAATCTGTCCCAAAGTGAGCTTGTCAGCCTCTTTTATAAGAACAGCAGCAGCTGTGATGGCTCCTAAACAAGAGGGCATCCAGAGGCTACAGGGTTCAGTCTCTTTGAGATGTCAGCTATCATCCTTTTCCAGGGACCCACAGTCAGAGTCAGGACTTCCTTGGCAATACCCTTTCTTTCATGGTCATACAGACGAAAAAGCTTGGAGATGACAGGTAGAGTTAATGTGAGGGCCATTTTTAAGTCCTTAAAGTCCTGTTCATGTTCCTCAGTCCATTCCAAAGGGGTGTTGCCCCTGACTATAGTAGAGTACAGGGTTTGGCAATTTCAGCAGACCCAGGTATCCAAAGGTAGCAATGACAATATTCAAGAGCTCCCAGAAATTCCCTTAACTTGTTTCTTGGTGGCTGGAGTTGGGATTTGCAGTATGGCTGCTATATGGGCCTGGGACAACAGTCTTTTCCCTCATCTCAGCTCACATCCCAAGTGTGTAACCCTGGGTGAACAAATTTAAGCTTTATTTTTAGAAAATTTATAGCCTACATGGGTTAGAGTTTCTAAAAAGTCTTTGGTGGCTCTCAAACAGTCCTCATCTTTAGCAACCAATAATCATCTATATATTGAATCAAGAATACCCCAGGGTACTTACTTCAGAAGAGATTTAAATCCTGGTTGAGTGATTCATTGAAGATGGTGGGAGAGTTTTTGAACCATGGAATCAGTCTGGTCTAGGTTAGTTGTTCTGATATTCTCAGTTCAGGGTCAGCCCACTCAGATGTGAAAATAGGTTGACTTAATCTTGACAGAGGGATGGAGAAGAATGAGTCTTTTAAGTCCAACACAGTGTAAACTTTATCCTCCAGTAGAAGATAAGAACTGAGAAAAGTACAGTTAGGTCAATGGCTTCAAGGAAAAATTGGGTAAGTGGATTCTTCCCTCTCACTTCCCTCAAGTCTTGTACTTGTCTAGTCTTGAGTTCTAGACCAACTGGCAAGGAATAAGCATGTCTGTTTCAAGGAGGCACCTGGTGTGACTCTTAACCCCTTGCCTGACTTTTGACCTGATGAAGATTGCTTGACTCAAATGGGCATTTCCCCAGATATCCGCTGCACAATGATGGGTGGCCCATGCTTTGCCAAGCCAGGAGGATTGTTCTCTGCCAGAACCGTAGGAATTTCCAGGAAATGGGTTGGATTTGGGAGAAGCAGATATTCCTTATTTATTGGGCAAGTTATAGTTGCTTTAACTATTCCCAATGGCAACCTGGGAGACTCTCCTGAGAATGACGTTGCCTGGAGCTTGTTCAAGAGGTCCTGTCTTGAATCAAGGACATTCAGGAATTACAATAAAAGAATGAGTTACATATCCTTGTCCTAGGTTACCAGTCTGGTCAGTGGTCCACTTTATTCTTTGACAACTGCTGTTGCCCCCTATATTTCCACTATTTGGTTGGTAAGGGTTCCAAGGGCCCCTGTTATACTGAATGAGTATCCCCTGTGTCCACCAGAAATTTTACAGATTGGCCCCCTATGGTGAAGACTACCATAGGCTCCTGGGGGCCTAGATTGAAGGAGCCTTGGCCTCACTAATCCTCCATAGCTAGGTTTGGCTTGGCTTGGTGGGGGCTACATGTTTCTGGCATGGATATTCATTTTTCCAGTGACTAATTTCTTTGCTGTAAGTGCACTGACCATTTTGTAAAGGTCTCCTCTTTTTATCATGGTGTTCATGGGCCGAGCTGTAAGTGGCTGGGACTTGTATTGCAGTCGTGGGGTCATGCTCCATGTCCTTTATTAGATTTTCCTTCCTGCATCTGCCACCAAACACTTTCTGGGCTATTTCTCATAGTTCTGACTTGTTCTTTCTTGCAAATCCATCTATATTTTGTATCTTTCTATATATGTCAGGGGTTGGCTGAATAATAAAGGCCAGGCTAAGAGTTTTGAGATTTTCCAGATCCTCTGGGTCTATAGGAGAGTTTAACTGGTAGGTGTCCAGGAGGTGTGGCAGCAAACGGGAAGCCAATTCATCTGGGCCCCGTTTCACATCTGTTAGACAGGTCAGTAGACTTTCTGGTTGTCCATTTCATCCCTTCTATCAGACCTTGTGGTATTCACTGAGTGACATGCTACCTCTCTGTATTGTAGTCCCATTTGGAGTCTCCTTGGCAGAGTCCAGTCCATCATCTCTGCCTTCTGATCTCAGCCACTGAAGCTATTCCAGGGAGTGCTTCAGCTGGTTTCATGAGAATCTTTTCCTTTATTTTGGTAGTAAAGAGGGTACTGGTGAGATGACTGACAAAAAAACCCCCGATGAAATCAATTAGAGAAATTAAGGAATTGGGACTAGTGCTGTAAGTGGGGTCTGGTTCTTCCAGCTGTAGAGATCTGTTGGGAGAAAGGGACATACAGATAGTGATGGTCAGGAAAAAGCTGTAGGGGAGCAAGGACCAAAGGATGTGTCACCCCAGAACCAGAACCGGAGGAGAGGTCAAGAGGGCCGTATGGGACTCCGTGGTGAGGGAAAGACAGGGAGACATATGGAAGAGTTGGGGGAAGAGAGAAGATAGGCATGTTTAGAACTTGCTTTCGTGGTTTGAATCTCACTGGGGCCTCCAGAAAATGTTAATCCCATTGGCGAGAATAAGACCACTAACACAATTTGAGCCAAACTTGAAGCAAGCTTGATTTTTATCGGAATGTATCCAGGAGACTACCTTCTAAGTCAGGTTAAAGACAGCAGTCTCACCTGGTGGTGGTGCACGCCTTTAATCTTAATTAGTACTCAGGAGGCATAGACAGGTGGATCTCCGTGAGTTTGAGATCATCCTGTCCAGGACAAGCTCCAAAACCACAGAGAAACCTTCTCTTGAAAAACAAAACAAAAACAAGAAAGAAAGAAAGAAAGAAAGAAAAATAGAGCAGTCTTGGTTCCACGTCTTGGATTCCTTCTAAGGAGCAAAATCATGAGTAGTTTATAGAAGAGAGACAATGGGGCAATAAGGAAATGCAGAAAAAAAAAGTAAAAAAAAAAATCTGGTGGTTACCCTGTGATTAGGGAGGGCTCAAGGAGAATCAGGGAGGGTAAGGGTATTTTCAAAAACAAGTCAAGGTCATAGTTTGGGGAAGGTCAGATTCCAGGAAACAGAGAGCAACTCAGCCCTTACAGTGATAGAAATTAACAATACAGCATAATGGCTCCTTCCTTCATATCTGAGTCAGGCAGGTTCCTCACTATATCCAGTATTGGTAAATAGAATCCACTAAAATTTTTGTGGACAGAAAATAAATACGAGAATATACCAGCAGGTTTCTAACAGTCATGCCTTATCTTATTTCTTCTCTAACTCTTTGGGAGGTTTTCCCATCGTCTCTGAAATTATGACAGAAACAGTATGCAAGCAGGAGCCATATGTATAGCAGAAAACATTTGGGCAAATACTTTATTTTATTTTATTTTTTTTTGTCCCAAGAATAGGTAGAAGCCTGTGCAGGGGAAGAGGAGGCATAAAGAGTATACCATGATGTCACGGTTAGGCCAGGCTAGCATCCCCAGTGGCTAACCCCAGGGGTCACGGGGACTTAGGGCAGAAGCTTGGCATCTCCAATCTCTAATTTAGAGTGGCGCCTATCGGTTATTCAGGCAGCTCTTCAGAGTCCCTCTGGCTCATACCCCCGAAGATTACCCATTGGTAGCAGTCACTGGGTGCTTGTAATCTTTCAGGAAGAAAGGAGCCCCGAGGTTTTGTTTAGTTTTTAACTGATTCAGCCAGAGGGAGTCTTCTTGTTTTCATGGCCCGGAGTGGGCTCTGTCCACACGAGAGAACTGGCATGAATATAACTGTAGATCAGCGAGTGGCAGAAAACAAGCAGTCCGCTTAGAAGGTTAACATTTAAAGAGTCTCACTCATGTTCGAAGACTTGGACAAGCTTAGGAGGAAGAGTTCACAGAAGACAGCAGCAGCAGGCTTTACCGTTGAAGAGCTGAAGGGTCAAGGGGATGGGGAGGTTCCTGGTTACCTCAGGAGGGGGGTCAGGGATCACACGACAGCAGCTAGTTTCAGCAATCTGCCCTCACTTTCCCCTAACCCTCTGAACTTCCTAGAGTCAGTTCCTGCCAGGACTGTTTATTTTAGGAAAGAAATATCATACAGCTATCAACTGTCTCTCACAGGATTTGACCTAGAGAAGTCCTTCTCTGTTCTGGTGGAGAGGGGCCAATTCTTCCGTTTCCGACCTTCTGAGAACCAATGCCGTTGTGACATTAAATAAAAGCTAACAATAGAGAAGAAACAGGCATGCAACCAAAATCCCTGAGTGTCTCCCCAGGTTTGTGAGATTAGAGTCATAGAGACAGAATCACTCTGGGAATATTGCAACACACAGCCTTGTAAAGTCTGTTCTCAGGAACATTCGACAGTTCGTACAGCAGGGTCCAGCAGTGGCATTTAGACAGGAGACCACAGCAGGATAAAAACCAAACCACAAAAAGGGACATGAGCACTGTCACCAAAGGCTGATGTTCACTTTTCTTTATCAGCGTTCTCAGAAACACAACCAGTTCCTGGTTTGATATAAATGCCACAGGGAAAGCCTTTCAAAGTCCACAGCGGACACCTGCGCAGTGCACGTTCTGAGAAGCCTAGCACTGAAGAATTTCTGTTTAGAGCCAGCATTTCTCAAGCTTATGTAACTAATGCTTCTATTTATTTGTTTGCTTGTTTTATGGAATTAAAAGCCATTATTATGAGCTTTGAGAAATATCAGGATACACAGACTCCTGCCTAAGGAGGGACAGTGTTCTCTTGACAGTAATCCTAATTTTATGCATCTGTGAAATGTTCAGAATTAGACCTGTCATCAAAGATCGCCAATTTCTTAAAAGCAAGCTTGTTTAAACTGAATTTTGCATTTCATATTCTCCACTTTGTATGCATGCTGTCCTGGGGCAGAATTGAATCAGATATTTGTCAATGCAGCAATTTTCTAATTCCTCATTATTGTTTCTTTGCAATAGGAAACCTGTGATTTAAGGATAACCTCAAATATGTGAAGGCTTGTCTGTTGGCATGCTTCGTATGTGTGTCCAATTCTGAAAATTTATCTTTTTCTAACTGTCTTTGAACTGTTGAGATAGCAGTGAAGGATGCACCATTCACATCAAGCTGGGAATAAACCAGCGTGTGGCTCACGTGCACAGAGGAAAAGTTCTCAGATCAGGTGGGAGTGCTCAGGCCAGGTGGGGGCAGAGGACAAGCCTTGGCAACCAAGTCCAACCAGTCAATGTGGGGAGACAGTTGGAGGATGTTTGGCTCCAATTCTGCTAGTTACATCTTAATACCCAAATCCTCTGGGAACAGTCTTGGTATAAAACCTTCAACACATTTCATCTTAAGTCTCTTTTGGGCTGCTGTAACTGTTACTTGAGACCGAGTAATTTATGAGCATCATGAATTATTTTCTTACAGTTTTGGAATCTAGGTGTGGGCAGACTCTGTATATAGTCAGGATCCCACTCTGTTTGGCATGTGGAACACTGTACCCCTTGGGGGCTGTCACTGTTCCCCAATATAGCGGAAAATGAAGGGAAGGAACACTCTCAAAATCCCCTCCCTTGTGACAGAGTGGGCATTAAAATGTTTTAAAATAGATTTTCCCATTCCCTTTCCTGCCTCTCTCTAACCCATGTAACCCATCTTGCTTACTCAAAGTTATGGCTGTTATTCGTTGTTACACACACACACACACAAACACATACGAATATATATATATATATATATATTACAAATATATATATTACAAATAACCTTGAATTTATATCAATATACAAAAATCCATAACAATGTAAGATATTTGAGACTAGTTGCTTTTTCAGTTTGAAAATAGATTCAATAATCTACCCTTATAGCCTGTCATTTCTATAACCCTTCTTTTTCTTTTCGGAATGAGATCCCTGAATCTCGTTTCCTATGTTTAGTTTCTTCCCTTACCATGATCAACAACAACTTGTAACCTCCATAAATGATTACAAACATCCATCAAATGACCAAAAGCCACCCACCCTACCTTTTGTGAATGTGAGCATTGGGAGGGCTGGCTGTTGTCCAGCCTTGGTGAGATGGGAAAGCGCAGGGCTCCTCTCAAGTCCTGCTGGAGCAGGCTATAGTGCTGGAACAACCTGGCTAACTGCTTTGAAATCATCCTGAGCAGTTTGTAGTCCAAGATAAAATTTGACAAATGGATGTGTTTCATTATACAGAGTTTGAGTACCCTTTGGGTTACTTCCTGTAAGGAATAGTGTTTGGTTATGCAG
>JAQHUG010000129.1:2226048-2240962 GCA_028555095.1 Dicrostonyx torquatus
GCCCGGCCTGGTCATTTGTTTAAATGCAAACTGCTTTATATTCTCACCTCTTTTCTCTTTTTACAGCTCACCATGACTTAAATGTATTTCGTATTTGGTTTCTGATCATATGAATAAAGATTAGCTCTATACCAGCATACGTGTCTCTAGTTGATCTATCTAGATAACTCCAAAAATCAGCACGGTGGTCGCTTAATAAATGTAATGAATTGATGAGAAAGGAAGAGAGAATAACAGGTGTTGGTAACTGGGAAGTCGTTTATGGTCTTTAACTGCAGGTGCACAAAACCTCACCGCAGTGGAAATCTTAGTGTCAAAGACAGCCCTGCGTAGATGTGGGGCAGCTTCTAGGATCCTTGGGCGACTGAGCTCAGGCTGGCTTAGAACTCACTCTGCAGCCAGGATGGCGTTGGCTGTGCAGTGGCCCTCTTGCCTCAGCCTCCCCATGCTGGAATTACAGAATCACGGGCTTGAGACACCACGACTGCCAACCTGAGCTTCGTAAATCTACTGTTTTCTTTAACTACCCTCTTCCATCCCTCTTCTTGTCCCCAACCTTCACACCTCCATTTTAATTTTTGAGTGGTCCAAAATTTGATCTCATGGTCCAGACGCCATTTTCCTAACCAGGTCATTGCTTGATGTTTGAAGAAACAAAAAAAATACAAATCCACCAAATGCTGGTAGGTTCTGTAGCGTCCTCACATCTCTCTTGTCAGCTTTTACTAACAGCAAAGGACATACTGTTCTGTCTTGACTTCATTCCCCTACTTAGCTATCAGGCACATCGTCTTCCTACATCAGAGAAGGCAAAAGCTTTGCTGAAACTGCCTTCTTCCACCGCAAGGTAGGAGCTCTATCCTCAAATAGCTGGTATGCTTTCTTCTGTTCTTTACGTGCCCATGCGGCCTCCTCAAGGCCATGTGCATCCTCCCTCCTGCACAAGTGCACATCGGTACGTGGGATTTAGTGATGCATCTGTTTCCCAGCTTCACAGTTTAAAGCAATGGAAAATGCACATTATCTTGTTTCTCAGCAAATACGAAGAGAGATTCATTTTGGGGCCAAGGAAGATCACTATTCTGTTGCTGAAAGATGTTTGTTTATTTAATTCCTCTAAACTAGCCTGGAAGGTGTCCCAGGCTGGCCTCGGACTGTGCTTCTCCTCCTTCAGCCGTCAGATTATCTGTGGTAACGGATGCATTGCCCATGTCTGCCTTGAGGATGCTATTTAAATTTCTTCTGAGGAACTGGATTATCTGTAGCCATAGAGGAATATGAATTAATAGCGAACTATTTTTAGATCCATTTTGTCCATAGGAAGAAAGTCAGAGAAACGCGAAGGTTTTGTTTGTCAAGAACTGAGAGACACAGGTATTATTCACGATTAAACTTCATAACTTCAGGTGAGCCTTGAAAAAAATGCAGTGTCCATTTTGTCTGCGTGGATGTTCGATGAGCTGCTGCCAATTCTGTCTGCATCTGCTGAGGGAAAGGAGCTGGGATTGTTTGCCAAGAACAATCTAGGGGTTGACTGAGGGGATGGCCAGGAGTTCAAGGCAGTGTTTTTTGATTCCGGATTTGGTCATCGCAGATGAGGGCATGGATAGGATGGACTGGGATGATGCGGATAATCTAATTAATTAAATGTAGCGGCCTCTTCGAAGAGTGAGAGCAAGGCTGGTCTCTCTCTCTCTCTCTCTCTCTCTCTCTCTCTCTCTCTCTCTCTCTCTCCATGCTGAGACACCCTGCAGGAGCTGAATAAGAACAATGGATAGCTCAGGCTCATCTCATCTGCTCTTCCATCTGATGGCACGGGAAGATTTAATTAAAGCTGGACGTCATTCAAAAGGAGGGACCATTGTAGCGGGCATAATTAAGCTGCTTTCCCAGGGTGCCCGGGTCAGGCATTCCTCTTTTTATTGTGTTTTACCTTTAATATTCCTGATTGCATATTCATAACAAACTATAAATTTTCTACCTCTGTACCAGGTGTTATTCATCAGCCTCAGTGAAGATCGCTCTAATGATATTCCACCTTTAGAAATTTCCAGAACCTTTTCTTCCCTAATCATTCTCATTTTTTTAAATCAAGTGGTAGATAAGAAATCATTTTCTCTTTTTTTTTTGTAAAAAGTGTGCATTACAAAGCTAAATAGTGCTTTGTGTTTATTTTTCTTTCATCAAAATAAAAATTAGGTAACTATGGATGCGACTAATTAGTCCTCTTACTTTCACAATGAATAGTTACTAAAAAAAAAACAAATAAAAACCCTGGAGATGTTTATAGCAATTTGAATTGTTTGAAGGCATGGAGTACAATTGTAAAGAAAAATATCAAATAACCATACAACGAGATCAAATGATAATGCCTTCTAGTTGAGGTAATCTTGTCAGAACATATCTGTGTGGAATAACTCTCTGCGATGCGGTGTGTGTTCTCTCTGGCTGCGTGTCTGGGGCTGGGGCTGGGCTGCACTCCAGGTCTTTCAAGGTAGACTGTTGGTTGTCTGTTGTTTTCTTCTCTATCCCTGGGCCCTCCCCCTGCAAGTCATCTTCATGAGAATTTCCTAATTCAAGTACTCAGGGGTTTTTAATTATTTAATTTGGGGTAAAACCCATGTAAAAAGACAACTCAAGGTACCCATAGTCTCCCCAATTGTTCTTTACATTCCCCTTACTGTTTGACTCTCTCATAATCAATACGATGAAGGCATTCCCAGGGAACCTGGCTGTTTTGAACTTTGTAAATTTGGCCCTACTTTTGGATTAGGAATATTTCTTAGACGACTATAGTTATAAATGTTTGAGAAAAACATTAACGAGTACATAGTAATTGGTCTTGTTAGCTTAAAATTGACTTAGCATTTGATTTTAGACGTGCTCCTTTGGCTGTATTAAAATAAGACAATTATTTCTCTAAAACATACATCTTTATTGTGGAGTGTATGTGTATGTATGTGTGTGTGTATGTGTGTGTGTGTGTTAAATGTAAAGAAAAATGGGGGAAGACATGAGAATTTTTTTTCTCTTCAGAGAGATCCTGTCCTATTGACTCTAAGGTTTAATCAAGTAAGGAGGTCCCTCCCATAGATGTGTCTGAATTACATAGACTCCGGTTTAATATCTTTTGATGTTGAAGTGATGTTTTTTGGTCACATCTGTTGTAATTGGGGGAGAGGTGTGTGTTGTGTTCCCCAGCCGCCTGGCTCCCAAGCCCCCAGCTGCTGGCCCGCTCAGCCACTGGTTGCCTGCACCCAAAATAACCACATGACAAACTGGATTCATTTAAATACTGCCTTGCCCGTTATCTCTAGCCTTTTCCCGGCTAGCCCTCACCTCATAAACTAACCCATTATAAAAGTCTGTATGTCACCACGAGGTGGGTGACTTACCGGACGGTCCTAAGGTACTTCCATCTCCCACGGGAGCCTCATGGTGTCTGACTCACTTCCTTTCTTCTCCTCCCAGATCTTCCGTTCTGTCTACTCCACCCACCTAAGGGCTGACCTATCTATAAGCCAGGCAGCTCTTTATTCAACCAATAAGAGTAATACAAAATACAGGAGAACACTCCCACATCACACATCCTTTGGCCACTGAAACATCAGCAGGATGGATACAATTTAAACTCTTCCTCCAAGATGAGGCTGCAGCCCAAGATGGCTGTCTTTGGGAGCTTGGATACTATGTGTTTAGAAGGTCCCTGCTCACATGCTGGAGATATAGGCCCAATGGACAGGCTTCCAGTGAAGCAAAATTGCAGCAGTAAGAATAATTCAGGCAACAGGCACCTCAGTGTCAAGGGCCAATCATGAGAAAGTGTCTGGAAGCTTCTGTCCGCTTGTTCTGCTCTCTATTATCCCAGAGAGAGCCCAGTGGTCAGAGCAGCACAAGCTTCTAGAGCTTATAAAATAGTGAAAAATAATACGTTTTAAGTTTTGTGTTTATTATATGTAAAAATCCTGTAAAAAAAAAACGTTTATTTCAGCCTTCTAAGAAGATTTCCTTTTTCACCTAAAGTCATTGCTATGTAGAAACCAAAATGCATACATACTGTCTTCACTCTACAAAAAAATTCATTTCCAAAGTATGTGAAAACGGACATTAAAGTGTGGACTTGAGACCCTTTCCCTACCCTTTTCCTTCACCAAGATATATTAACTGTAATGAAATCCTTTAGTAGAACTCAAGTCATTCTTCATGGTATTAATTTGGCCATGCAAAGTGCAGGGCTTGGAAATGTCTGCATCACCTTCTCAGAACAGTCACCAGAGGATTCTATCCTAAACCGGAAGAATAATGCCAGGCTGTGACTCGGGTCCATCAAATTCTGACCTTTTTGTGATCTTCAAAAACAAACAAAAACCAAAACAACCATAGCAAAAACGTCTGCTCGTAGAAACTGAGATCAGATGGTGGAGGGGTCCCGAAGTGGGGCGGGAAGCGTTCAGCTGTGTGCCCGTTCATGGTACAACCCTGCCAGTGCCGTCACACAATTTAATTGTAGACTCACGTCGTGTAAAGGCCACGCATGCTAGACATACAAAAGCAAATGCTATGTGTATTTAAGGTTATACTCACTAAACCCTGAAGTCCTCCCGAGCAATGAAAAAATAGTGTGAGTTACAATTAGTATTCCTACTATTTAGAACAAGATTTTATAGTGTTTTATTATTATTCTAAAAGAAACATTATAGAGTTTAAAAACATGTCTCTATATCTTGGGATAACCCACTTAGCTATTTTTATCCTGCTCATGAATAAGATTGATTACTCTAATTTGTATCTGTTGTTTTCTTCTGAACAGTTTTCTCTACTCTGATGGTTTATTTTTGTGTGTGGTTTCTTGAACACGCACAACTATTCTGGGAAACAGGTCTTTACAGATCTTTGAAAGGTGATCAATTCTTTGGATTTTAGCTTGTTAAGTGACATAACAGATTCAAACTGTTTGCTTCGGAATATGTTTCTTTGTAGTCCTAGAGCCTGGGTACTGAAAAGAAGCCAGCGTATCTAGCTCGGTATTTGTGTTGGGTGTTGCTAGGATAGTTACTCCAAAAGATGCTTGTTCAGCGGGGGAGGTGGTTCAGATCCTCAGCCATGGAGAAGCTAGCTGTGGTAATGTGTTTCTGGGCTGACTAGTTCTATATCAACTTGATACAAACTAAAGTCACCTGGTAAGAAGGACCCTTCAGTGAGAAACCCTGCCTCAAAAAATAATGTGTAGAGCATCTGAGGATGATTCTCAGTGTTGACATGGGCCCCTTGCAATATGCAGATGCAACATGCGCACGCGCGTGCGCGGGCGCACACACACACACACACACACACACACACAGGGAGAGAGAGAGTGAGAGAGGGAGAGGGAGGGAGAGAGATATTCTAATTTTTTTGTTTTTGAGAATATTCTGAAGTTGGCCAGGTTCTGATACACATTGATCAGATGACTCAAGCAGATCAATGACCTAGAAGATCATCAGGAGGCTGCTGGTCTTCATGTTTAGAACATGGCAATTTTCTCAGAGTTGCTTAATATCCCAAAGACATAAACTTTCATTTAATGGTGAGCATTTTCTATCAGAGGGTTTCTTAACAAGGGAGTTTTAAATATGACCTTCTGATTCAAAAATCTTAGGTACATATCTTCATATCTGAGAAGAATGTTCAAGACATCACGAAACTCTCAAAGTAGATTATTAAAGTAGTTGACCTACTCAAAGTATATGACACTCTCCATTTAGAATGGCATCATTCTATCAATTAGGAGAAACTGGACAGCTCCGGTGGTTTGAATGATAATGACCCCTTGAGATTCATGTTTGAATGCTTGGTCACCAGGTGGTGGAACTGTTTGGGAAGGATTAGGAGTTATGGCCTTGTTGGATGAGTGTATGCCACTGAGGGCAGGCTTTGAGGTTTCACAGGCCCACTCAGTTTCTAATGTTTTCCCTCTGCCTCCTGCTTGCGTTGAGTTATGAGATGACCCCGCTGCCACCTTTACCCAACCATCCTGGACTCCAACTCTCCGGAACCACAGCCCCATTAAACCCCTCTCTCCTAAGGTCATCTCCATGATTTCTCACACCCACAGAACAATAAGTAAGACAGAAACCAAACAAACTGAAATAAACGAATAGAGAAAATCTTTACATTTGAACAACTCTGAATTGTCACACTTGTCATTGTTTGAGCTTTATTCATGACATTAGTGGAAAGGATGGGGAGTGGCAGAAATATGTCCATCTACAGCATGAATGCATTGCTAACTTTTTACCTCTTTGTCTTAAATTAAAATGGAGATGAAAAGCCCTGGGCGTGATGTTGTCAGAGGTTTTGTTTCACTGAATGTATTTTACCACTGATTTATGGCTCAAAGATCATCCCAAAAGAAGGCTCATCCATATCCTAAGCGACCCCATCACTTGATCTCTGGCTCTCCTGCTAAGGACGACTCTAGACACTTCTTTAGCCTCTGCCTTGGAGACACTCGCTTCACTGCAGACCTGACTCCTGCAGTGGTACAGTAGTATTTGTAAGGCACGTACCCCAGAAACATTCCTTCTCTACCTTCGCTCGGTGTCTTATCACACTCTTTGGCTCAGTGTGACTTTCTTTCTGGACCTTAGTGTTCAGGCAGAGACACAGTGCTGCCTGCCATTGGCTGGTGATGCTGTCGGTGAGCACAGAAGTTCTCAGCCAAGAAGACTGATCCTTGAACACTTCTGTTTCCCCTCGATGGTCTCGATTTTTTAGACAATCTGAAGAGAATTGGAGTGGAGGTTTTGAATTGAGAAGTCTGGGCACAGCTCTTTGGTGAGAAATGAAGACACTTCAGGATCTCATCATTCTTGTTCCTCTAAGACATTCTAAACCAGGGGAAAGTGCCCACCATAGCCTTGAAGAACTGTGGCCAAGGCATCAGAAAGCAGTAGAATGAGAAACTGTGAGCAACACTAGCACCTAGAGCAACACTTAAGTTCCTTGCATGGCGGTTGGCCATCTGGTTAGAAGAGAGTCACAGCCTGTTACTGCAATCCTCACTCACCACTCATCCACGAGACTCTGGGGGACAGGGATCACATGGGTTTTCCAAAGTCTGAGGTCTCTGTATCCTCACTCACCACTCGTAACATGGAGACTCTGGGGAACAGGGATCACATGGGTTTTCCAAAGTTTGAGGTCTCTGTATCCTCACTCACCACTCGTCACATGGAGACTCTGGGGGACAGGGATCACATGGGTTTTCCAAAGTCTGAGGTCTCTGTATCCTCACTCACCACTCGTCACATGGAGACTCTGGGGAACAGGGATCACATGGGTTTTCCAAAGTTTGAGGTCCCTGCAGTGCAGCTGTGGCCACGGTTTGGCTCGTGATATCTGAAACCTTAATGTGTTCATTTGCTCTTTCTAAACATTTTTCTTTGAAGCTATACTTTTAATTAGATATAAAGATTAGTTAAAAATATAAGGGAAGAGGGATGTAAGTAGATGCTAATAATTGTTCAGAAAATTCAAACGTATTATTTTTGAAGTATTAAAAACAGTAAACCAATGTTACAGAGTACATGCAGCCATTGTTCTTGTTTTGAAGCATCTCTCAGACACAACACCCCCAGCAGGGATTGCTGCTGGAAGTGTATTTGTGGATGTGAAGCAGATGGCTTGGAGTTCACTCCTCTCTTCTGTGTAGCATTGTTTATGTCAGAATCCAAGCTGCACCCTTCTCTACATTCAGTGAAGAAAATATTCCACAAAATACTCTTGACTACTGAAATTTTTTTTAAATGTCTCACTAGGAAGATTGACTATTTGCAGGCCTTAAGCAAGGCAAAGGGGCTTCTGGAGTTACTGTAGCTCTAGTAGTTTATATGAGAACACTTAGTTACATGTCACAATGGGAATTTTGACAAAATATAATGTAGTATTTTGGGGATAGACAAAGTCATCTCATGCTAATATCAATATTTAGCAGAGACCCTTCCAACAATAATGCTCATAATAAGTAATATATGAATGAAACTTGTAGTTTTAAAGACATTTTTCTGCAGAACAGCAGCTCCTTTGTCGTGAAGCTGCAATATCTTTTTGTTGATTTTCATGTCCCTGACATTTTACGGCTTTGGGCCCGAGCTAGACAAATGACAGATCCACAGAAGTCTTTCCCTTGCTTGGTAACCACCCTAACGACACTGTGTACCCAGTGAGGGTCAGAGGGATGTGCCGGCTGAGGAGGGCACGGGGTGTGTGCACTGCTGACAGAGAGCCCTGTCTTGGAAGGTTAACAGAAGCTGTAAAGCTGGTGGTTAAAAATCAAGGCCGATGCCTACAATAATGCCTTAAAGTTCTTCACTGCCCAATTAGAAGGGAGCGTAACGCTGTCTCTACACCGCTGACATGGATTGTGTTTAAGGAACAGCCGCCTTTCTCCTTGAGCTGTTTCTGGAGTTAGGTGAGGCGTTTGTCCATCCCGTATTTGACACTGCAAGGAGGCGTGCTTGTTACGAACAGTTGTTTCTATAGACAGAAAGCTCCTCCTGTTGTTTCTCATGTGACTGCAACCCTGAGCTCAGAAAGGTCAGTGTAGAAAGATATAAAAACAGTTGAGATGAAGTAAGTGTGCCTTCCGATAATAATCTTGACTCTTGCTGTCCAAACTCAGCAGTCATATCCCACCCTAGATATATACTGCTTCTTAAACAAAAAGGTGTCAATCTTCCATGATGGCTGCCACGTAACCCCAGCACTCAAGCCAGCCTGAATGATCCTGCCTTAAACCCTCCCTACAAACAACAATAACACTTTAAAAATTAGTCTTTTGATTTCACTAGTTGAATTGTTGTAAACTTCCAGAGGAATAAATTAGCCAAGATTCGGCCTTGTGAGTTGTCAATCTCTTGGAATGGTGGCTGGTATTCTTTTTATGGGGTCCCGGGCAGCTTGCTGCGGGTCCCCAGGGTCGAGACCATGGTGGTTTGGTCTCCAGTGGCGGTGGCGGCCCGGGCGCCTGAGACCATGCCAGCATGTCCCCACGTGGCTTGTGGTCCCCAGCAGCTTTGTGGCGGCTGAGGGTGGGTGAGAGACAAGACATAGACTATGTAGAGTTAAACATTTATTAGGGTGATAGAAGGGAAAAGGGAAAGGGGATAAGAAGAGGAGAGACAGAGAGAGAAAGAGAAGGAAAGAAGGAGAGAGAGAGAGAGAGGAGAGAAGAAGAAGAAGCAGAAAGAAAGAGGAGAGAGAAGAAGAAGCACAGCTGCCTCTCCGGAGAGAAGGAATGGAAGATGAGGGTCTGCAGCTTCAGACAGGGAGGGAGTGGGCATGACTTGTCTCTTAAAGGGACAGAAATCATTACAGTGGCATCTCACTCCTATGAGAGCCCCTCTTGAAGCCCAGCACTCTCTGGAGGCCTCGGCCCTCACTACCTTCATGCATGTGGCTCCAGCTTCTGGCCTGGGGAGCTGGGCAGAGGCTTCAACACTGTTTCCCACTCTCCTGAGTCACCCAGATCCTGAGTCTTTGCTTGATCTTCACGGTTACCTCCTTCCTGATTCTTGGCTCTCCCACTCTACTCTCTTTGGCACAGCGTAGGTGTTCATTCTGAGCTGGCACCCTCCCTGCTGGACGAAGGAGAGAGCGCGTACGACTCAGAAAATGAACAAAACTCTGAACCTCTGGAAGGTCATGAAGTTAGAGATTCTCAGGGGCGCTCTCCCAGAGCACACTGAGAAAGGAACTGTGGGAGAGGAGAGCCTCCAGTGGACTGTTTGCCAGGTCAACAGGGTGCTCCAGGATGGGAGATTTTATACGTTGCCACCAATTTTAGTCATCTGACTGTCTGAGTCACAGGATCTCCTGTAAAAAAAACCCAAACAACCTCATTGGCTAGCCACACTTTGTCCCTGGTACCATGTTTGGGGAAAATAAGTGTCCCTCAGCCTCTCTGTGCTTATCATTGCTACAAGAATCTCACAGAGCACACTTCTAAGTAAGTCACTACCTCACTCCCAAGTCTTGTATTAAACGTTTTTGTGACAAGTCCTTGCTTTTGTTTATCCTCTTGGAAGAAATAAAATTTTGTAATGAAAAAAAGAATAAACCTCCTTGATTTCTGTAGTGCGACTTGGAAAAAATGTTGGGTGGCTCACAGTAACAAGCCAAGGTGTTTGTTACATTAAACATATCTGTAGGGGGAAATGATGGCTTTCCTTTTTAGTTCTTCAAGGACTTGAAGCCATCGTTTCGGTAAAAAGGGGGCATGTTGTTTAATTTTATACTTGGCAGGAAAGACTGGATCTCAGTCTGGTTATCTGGTGTAAGCTATTGCAATATCCATTAAAAAGTCGTTCTGCTAATGACAAGGAACGTGCAAACGCTCCTTCGTTTACAAATGATGAAGCGCTTGTGATTATCCCATTACCTGGGACTCCAAGCAGTTTTTATTTTGTGTTCTTTAAAAATAATAATCTACTGTTAATTCAAGACCAGTCTCTCCTGGACATCTGCGAGAATTCTGCAGAAGGAATGCTTTTCTGGTTTTAATGATGGTAATTAATCAATCTTTGTAAGGTGCTCAACTCAGACTTGATTTTTACAATGGAATTGATGAAAATTAACATTATAATTGGAACATAAAAATATAACTGGCATCAATACTAATTTGCAGCATACTGTTTCATTAGACTTTGTAGTAATAATAACAAAAAAAATTGGAAAAGAGCTCCTTAATGCTCTTAGTTTGTGTCATGATTTTAGTTTTACATCTGATTGGCATGAGGTAAGGGTCGTTATTGCAGAGTGTGATGGTCTTTATCGTTTTCCTGTCTATTTTAAAACCATGAACATTTGATACTGAGAGTTTGGGGTGTGTGGGGGAAATGTGGTGATCTAGCGTTGTGCTGCGGTAATGGTGGCACTGAACTTCCATTTAAATTCCAAAATTTACATTTTAATTTCACTTGTTGATATATTTCCCTGTATGTCTAGAGACGTGACAAAGCAGAAAGCATGCCATTCCAAATGCCACATAATTACCACCTCCACCAGCGCTCCTGAGAGAAGAAAGAATGGCGTGTGAGCTGACTGCTATGTATTTTGCCTTTTATTTGTTGCGCCCGACAGGGAAAATCATACTATAGTTATAAAGGCATTTTTATAAAAATCTAAGTTTTACGTCAATTCTAAGTCATGTTTATAAAAGAAGACCATGGGTCTTAAAATTATATATATGAATATTTAATGTTATAATTACATGGTACTCATGTGGCATTTAGTACATCACATTTTCATTGTGTTACTTTTCTTAAATGCTAACAGAATACACAGTGGCAGCTTGGGAGGAGAGCGGAGCTCAGTGTGTGCATTGGCAAGGACTTCTGTATTATTTTCCAAGTGTCAGCTCAAAATAACAAGCGTAGAGTCTGCATTCCAAACTCTTTGTTTCTAAAACTTAATTTTAAGACGAAGAACTACATAATGATTCATTTAGAAATAAAAACCCTCTGGGAGTAGACTGTCCACTGCTCAAATCAACCAGAGAAACTCTTTTCTAAAGAATAACTTAAGAAACCAGGGAAGAAGGAGTGTGGGAACAGGGAGGGCTTGCCTGGCTGCCATAGGGTGCCCACTGTGTTGGTGCGGAATCACAAAAGGTGTCTCTGCTCACTTTCATCCATGAGTGGTTCTGAAAACTGGTAGGTTCCCAGCCTTTTCAAGCATCATGGCTCAAGATGAGAGGTGCTCATGAGTCTGGACGCTGCTGGAGCGGGGTCAAGACAGCTGAGCACACTGGGGTGCTGGTGGTAGTTGTGGTGGCAGTGGTTGTGGTGGTGGCAGTGGCCTTTGTCGGTCTCCATCCTTGACAAGTCCAGTGTGGCCCCTGGAACTCAGCTGGCCTGGAAACTGTTTGTCATCGTCCTTAATAAAATGAGGGCAGAGGTCACATGTGGGCATCCATAGCACATTAGCTTCGCGGCAAAGTCTAAATGTGACCAGTGGGCTTTTGGTCACTGGAAAAAAAATTAAAACATTTTAATGAATAATTAAAATAATCTAAATGTCTTAGCTTGCTTTGCATTTTTTTTTGTTTCGTTTTGTAACAAGTGATTTTCTTCACATTCCGATGTTGTGGTGATCAGAGAGTTGGAAATGAAGAGAGAGACGTAAAGAGGGAGACAGAGAAAGAGAGAGACACAGTGAGAAAGTTCTCACTAGAGACGGTTTTGAGAAGAGCTCATCTAATGCCAAGCATTGACTTTTCTGGAACCTTCAAGTCCTAGTCCTAGTAGGTGTGTCAGGGTTGTCAACACTGAAACCCTGGCTGGCTGGTTTTATGCAAAGATGTTGCTATGGTAACAATGGGAGTTGCCAACCCTGTAGTTTGTCATTTCTCCCCAACTGATTTCCAGTAGAGTTTACCCTACAGTGATGGTGGGACATGCCCAATGGAATCTGGAGCCCCCTAGTCAAGGGTAGCTCTCTCTTCCCGGCTCATCGTTGGGGCTCCATGTCTGTGGCACCACCTGTGTAGGTTGTGGTGAAGACCTAGGACTTGACACAGTAAGGATGAGGAAAACATCACGTTCTCCTCCCTTTTTGCTTGAGCATACAATGGTCAGAGCTGAAACTGGCTCAAATAATCCCAACTAACAACTTTTACAAATGCCAGTTTCTTTCTAAGTGACATCTTGTGGTAGAAATGCTATATTTTCTTGATTTTTTTTTAAAGGCAGATTGCTGAGAATACACAACTGAAGGGAAGATCGAAATCTGTTAGACTTATCTTTTCCAGCCTGCTGAGCCCTATTGGAAAGCCACGACAATGGACAGGGATAATATCATCAGCTGCGGTTACGATCTCATCAATGAAATGATATATAATGATCAGGGGGCAAGCTGTGTGGTCATGATGAAGTCATCCATGCAGTCTGGAGCAGCCACATGTGGTGCGGAGTCACATCCTCCTGCTCCTCACCTATTTATAACTCAATTATCTGGTGTTGCTGGTAACGGGGGGGGGCTGTTTTTGATTGAACAATAACTGAGCTACGCTGATGGCAAGAAAAAAAAAAACCTGGACAAATGCATTCATCGGTCGTCTTACGTCTGACTCTGCAGCCGTGCGTTTGCTTCACCAAGGAACTGGATTAAAAGGAGTGTTTGCTTTCCTTTACTGCCTGTGCATGGGAGGATGCTGAAATCTGGTGTCCCCTGAATTAAGGTGGCTGCTCCATGTGGTCGAGGAATTGTTAGCTCTGCTGAAAGAGATGCTGTTGGCTACTGTCATTGCTACAGTTGACGTCCCCAGGAGTGTTGATGCTGGGCACAGTCCCCACCCACTTCTTCAGTGGCTCACTGGATACCCAGGGGGCAGGGAGGGGCTGCTAAATTAGTGGCCACTCCCCCCACCAAGTCCATTCCCTGACGTGGACATATGTACCTCTTTTCTAGTCCACGACTCCTCGGTGAAGTTGTTTGCTATTGTATGTTTGGGCACACGTGTGCTACAGATTTTATTTTAAAATTTATGTAACTGTATAAAATCTAGGATCAACAAATGCTAAAAACAATTTGACATTTATGTTTCTAATACTGAATTTGCATAGTATCTCCAGGTGCATCCATCTTCTGACAAGGGATAGGACTGCATTCTTCTTTAAGGCCGACAAACACCCCACTGTGTGCATAATTTATTTCTTTTCCTGTCCCTTCGTTGATGGGCATCCAGGTGGGTTCCACAGCTTAGGCCTTATGAGTGCGCAAGTGCTCCACGGTGTATTGACTTAGAGTCGTTTAGATGCGTGTGCAGTGTGCACAGTTGGGTCCTATGGTAGCTGATGAAGAAAACAAATGACAACACAGGCTGGGGGTGAAGTGAACAAGATAGAGCTCTTACACCTGTTGGTGGGAACATACACCAGTTAGCACGGAGGGTCCTCCATGACAAAAATGGGTTTCACATATTTAACAGTAACTTTGAGGGCTAACAAATTGATTTTTAAAAACCTGCCAGTTTTAATATTTTTAAAACATTTTATCCCCTAAAATTATTGGCTGTGAAGCTGAGTAGCAGCAGCAGGGCACCTGAGAGATTGGAATGCCCTGGTGAAGGGTTTCCTCAAAGAACAGGGTGGCCACTCCAGGGCATTGTGCTGATGGCATTCTGAGAAGCCATTTCTCACCAATGCACACAGTGTCACTTTGGTCTCATATAGCTCAGCTAGAAATTGCTGTAAAACTTGCCATACAAACAGATCTTCAGAGGCACTAGCGTCTGACCCACGGGAAACTGCCTAAGTTGGGCATGGGTAATTAGCGTCAGTTAAATAATGGCTCATTCGTCAAGCCTTAAATTAGAATACATTTAAATAATTTTGTGTCGTGGAAGTTCTTAATACATTAAATAAACGATGTCCAAGTCCTTTAAAGTTTACTTAAAATTCCCCAAGAAATAAAACACTAATAAGGAGCAATGCTGGAAACCTGGACCCATTACCAGAGTGATAAATGAATTGGTTAATGGAAAGCTTTAAAGATTTGTAAAGCAAGTACTTATTTAGGGTAAGCTTCGTTCTGCCAGATTCAGTGGGAAGTCCATCATTTGCTACAACTGAAAAGCGTCACTTAATGTACTCTAGTGTTGATGAACCACACGCCAAGTCACAGCCTCAGTTAGGTGGTGGCTCTGGTAGCTCTGGTATCAGAAGGTTCTGCTTTTTTGCCTTTATGACTGACAGCAAACAACTTCACAGAGGAGTCTTGAAGTGGAAGAGAGGTACATATGCCCAGGGCACGGAATGGACTTGGTGGGGGAATGGCCATCAATTTAGCGCCCAGACCCCCGCCTCTCCTCTCCTGCTCCCCTGCCCCCTCCCCTGCCCACCCTTTCCAGTTCTTTTTTGTGTTTTTTTTTTTT
>JAQHUG010000129.1:2251081-2263586 GCA_028555095.1 Dicrostonyx torquatus
CTGAGCGGTGGTTTACGAGACCAGAGAGTCATTAGAATACAGAGACTTTGAGTGTCAGACATATGAATAACCTAGATTTTGGTTTGTCAGTTACTGAAACAGATTATATTTTCAAAGCTCAAATATTGGCAATTTATTTAATTGAACTGCTTTGACAAGGTTTTTTTTTTGTTTTTTTTTTGTTTGTTTTTTTTTTTGCCAGAGTCTCACTCTGTAGACTACTCTGGCCTCGAACTCACATAGATCTGCCTGCCTCTGCCTACCCAGTGCAAGGAGTACAGGTGTGTGCCACCATGCCCAGCTGCTTGAGAATGTCTTATATCTCATAACTTCAGGGAAAATGCTGTTGCCATGACTCCGCCTGAGTTACTTAGTGATCAACACCACCGCTCACCCGACTCGGATTTACGGGGTCTCTGAACCTTTCCCAGCATTTGAATTCTTCCAAGTTTTATGTAAAAGATGTTGAACCTCTATTACATGCAGAAGCAGTGGTCCCTACAGATCATGGTTCATGACTCACCTGAACTCTCTTCTCTCCAGAAGAGGCTTCCGTTAGCATCCATGACTCACTCTTCCGCCAAAAGCACATGAACAGGAGTAATTTTAACTATGGCGGTGTGTGTCCTTGGACTGTCCTGTTATCTGGCTGTAACTGTCTCCATCTCCCTCAATAGAGAATCAATATCTTAACTCAGTATATGCACAAAAACATGTTTTCTGTGACTTCTATAGAAAAGTGACATCTGTGGGATTTGCACCACATTCGTATTTTGAGGAGGAAGCATAAATATAGGGCCCCACATTGCATATAGGATGTATTTAAGCCTCAGACCTCTTGGGAGCTTTGGCAAATGGAAGAATAATCAATAGATGTATCCACAAATAAATCTATATATGGGTGTATATATAGGGATATTTATTTAGATGCTTGTGATGCATCTTTTCCTGTTTGGGGGTTACTGGGGAGGGACACGCACTGGAGAGGTTTGCAATCCACACACGGCTCCAGCATTCCATTTAGTAGACCGTCTGTCTCCAGCCACAAGAGACGATAATGGTGTTTTCTCCCTTAGCTTATTTTAATCATTGTGAAAGCCAAGGCACTGACGTCTGTTGGGTGTCCTTATATGAAACGAAGCACTGTGGTCCCTTTCAATACACCCTGGACAGACTTAAAGCTCACCAACTTGTAGGTGCACAGGAAGCCAGGTCGCCTGTTTTCCCAGCACCTGGCTTGTCTTGGCACTTATGGTTTAATTTAGGGATGGAAATTACACTCTGCCACATGAGTTACGAGACATCTCAGAGAGAAACGGGGGATCAAGAGCTCCAGGACACATGTCAGGTAAGATCACTGAACCCAGGTACAGTGTAAACTGAACGACAGGGTGGGGGTTGATTGGGGGGTTGTCGTTTGTACTGGGATTTGCCTGACACGGTTACTGCTGGGTAATCAGCAAGATGGCACCTCCGTCCAGTTCTCAGCCAATGGGAAGAGGGAGCAGAGCTGGTGTCCAACCGTGCAGGATGCTAGAATACACTGACCTGGTTACACTACTGAGTCCCCAGAGCTCTCACTGTGAAGCGAGGATCTCGGTTCTGACAATATAAAACACAAGATGGGTGTTAGGCCAGGGAGACTGTTGTCGAGGATGGATAGCTTGTTCTTGAAGCAGGTGGTGCTTCTCGAGGAGGGCATGGATGCTGTTTGGTGTATTTCCCGACTCCTCTGGTTTGCTTGCCAGTTTGCTATATGGATTCCGAAGTCTGGAGTCATCTGGTGAAAGTGTCCCGTGAGCAGGGAGATGTCCACACGTTTCTTAGGTCACTTACACTTTGATAGCTGACGTGAATGTTTGTCTCCTGCTGTGTGCAGGGAGTACTGAAGTGCAGGTGTTCTGACCCGCTGTATTCTTGATGTTGTGATCTCAGGCTTGGTGCTTGCAGCTTCTGTTTCCCTTGCATAATTGAACTCAGGACAAACATCCAAAGGGTGAGAAAATGAATTAGAGGGAAATCAGACATGCTAGTGTGCTCCACTTTTTGTGGGATGCAAGGTTTGATGATGTATTCCCAGAACCGCGGTGATAAACATATTTCTCAGTAGCCTATGAAACCAAGAGGGGTCCTTGCCAGGATTTGATGTTTTGTTTGACCCTTTACATAGTTCCAATTTATCTTTAGTTTGTTAATAAGTATTTGTGTGTGTGTGTGTGTGTGTGTGTGTGCACATGCACACGTCTGTGCGCATGTGTATGGGTATCTGCATGTAAATTCAGTACCTGAGGAGGGTTGAAAGAGGGTATCAGGTCCTTTGAAGCTACAGACAGTTGTGAGACACCCATTTGGGGGCTGGTCATCAAACTTGGGTCCTCCCTAAGATCAACAAGTTCTTGACTGCTCGGTCATCTCTCCAGCCCCAACCTTTCAGTTCAGTTTGTTGTGACCAGAGATAGGCAGATGTAGGGAAGAGGGCTTAAGTCACTCTTGTGGAATGGCCTCATTTGCATAGTGTAGTATTCATAGGCTGCAATAGGTGTATTTTAGAAAGCAAGATGTGTAACAGATTTCATTTAGATGCTCTAAGGGGTGTGCACACACTCTCTTGCCTTATGCCCATCTTTCTTAAGAAACCAGGTGATCTCCTACAGGCCTTTGCATTGTCAGTTTGCACGAGCATTGGATTTTATCCCCAGGCTTTACCCAGAGACCTGTGCCCCTTCAAGTAAAAAGTCTAAAGAATGATATATTGCCAAATATTCTTTTTGGGCAGATGATACGCATGTTGTCCGACCTTTAGGGCATCATAATAGATCCAGCATGGAGCTCTTGAGAGCCATAACATCCAAGTTCTCAGACCGTGTTGGTGTGCAGTGCAGGACAGGTGTGAGACCGTGGGGGAGCGGCCTAAGCTACCGTGTATTTGTTTCTCTAAAACTTAAAGAGTTTAAAATGAGTCAAATACATATTTTAATTGATAAACTGACTTTATATTCACCTATTGGAAACAGTACAACATATTTTACATCAGATTATGAAATATGGATTTTTACTAAAGACAGGAAGGGTGTTTTCCAGTCTTTAAAGTAAGTACATTTCAGAGGATCTTAAGGCAATACCATTTATCCATATTCATGTCAACTGAAATACTGTACACCCACACACTTCAATAAATAGTTAGAAACCTGACCTCTTTTTTTTTTAAATCATTTCTGGATTTCAAAAAAAACACAATTATTTTTTTATTGAAAAGATTAAATAGGTAACTTTCAGCTGTGTTACAAAGCTAAGCACAATGGGTAAATTAACAATTATTCAGTAATTTGACCAATATCATTGATTGATTTTTGATAGTTCAGTTGCTCAGAGTGTTCAGACTTCACAGATTGGGGTACTTGTCCTGAATTATCCGGGTACTTCTTTGCTCTCCAGTCTACTTTCTAGACATAGCATAAATATTACGAGAAGATAGTTTTTCAGTCAAGTTATGAACCTCAAAATGACTTTATATTTGAAATGCTCTCTGTCAAATCTCAGTGTCTGCACCCAGCACTCAGCAATCTGGCCTGGGCAGTGCTGATCATTAAATAAATTCTGACCAGCAGGATCTCAGGGCATAACAAGACTTAGGTTTGGAATACGGTCATTGGGAAGAAAAAAATTAGGCCATTTTCAGTTAAACCAAGAAGGCAGAGCGACAGGTTCATCATCAGAACAATCCGGCTCTCCCTTGCTCTCCCTCCTGTCTCTTCCCTTCCTTCAGTCTTTTTCCTCCCTTATCTCCTATTATTTCTTTTTCCTTCTTCTCCTCCTTCTTCTTTCTCAATCACAATTTTCTTTCCTTCTTCCTTTGAAAATTTGGGGGCAACAAAAGGAATCCCGCAGATGGGTATTGTGGAAAACACAATGCTCGAGTGAACAGCTTTAAAAAAAAAAGTATAGCTTGAAAAGATAAATTAACTTCGTAAAACTGCCGTTCTGAAATTGCAACGATCTTGTACAGTCAGGACTGATCAAATGGAGCAATCAGACATTTCAGATGCCTGTAAATGTAAAACCAGCTACTTGAACATTATATGCAATACATCCACACAAAGAAAAGCAAATACTGTAGCCTTATTTGAACAATACTGAACTCATAAATACTCATGATTTCACTCTGTCCAGGAGCCTAAGGACTATGCTGCTGTAACACAGGAAAACATAGCGGATGCCTCCTCTATTAAAATGTCACTCAAGAAAGTCTCTTCTAACATAAAGGTCAAACACGTGTAGCTACTGAGCTATGACTGTCCTTCGTCACACTCTATGGGAAGAAAAAACACCGGACTCCACGAATTCGGAATCATGACGACACTTAGAACTAATTATTTGGTTCATCTGTATTTTATACCTCAGTTTACCTCACATGTACCCTACACACCTTACAAAGAGGAGGCATTTTTTATCTCTAGGGAAAACGGTCACTGTATAATTCGCATTCTCTATCTTGCTGTCTCCCTGCACAGGTGGTGCAGGCGGCCAACACTCCAGGGTAGCACCGCTGTCTTAAGAAGTAGGTGACTGTGGAGTGCGCTACGTTAAAGCTGCAATACAAAGAAAGCGTTTGCTGCTCGTTCACAAAGGACATTTTTTTTTAAGTAGCAAATCAGCTAGAAATTTAAATGCCACATTTTTTTCAAAACTCACTTTTAATATGCCGGTCGAAATGACACAAATTTATGACAGCTACTAAATTTAATTGCAGAATGCCACGTTATTGCCATTTCACGGGAAGACTGTGTATTTATGTCCCCTCACTTATGATTCATTTTCCTAACTAAAACAGATTTATGGTGTCTTTTTGGGGGTCTAAATTTTATTTAGAGAAAATAATCACCATTTTAAAGCCATCCTTCTAGGGCAAAACATGAACTATCTAAAATAATCACTGTGGAATTTCTTGCACGTGGCTTTGAGAGTAGGTCTATAGTCAGTGTGTGCAGAAGGGTCACCGTAGAAACTTCGGCGTGCTGAAACTAGCACCTTCACCAGATCTGAAAAATGGCTTTCAAGGCTCTGGCCTTTCTTTGGTCAAAAGCAAGACCATGAGCCTATTCCTGTAATATAATAGTTAGACTAACAGCATTTTCCTCCAAAAATGTAATTTTGTTCTTTAAATAGAAAAAAATGTAATATTCACAACCATCCAGTGGCTAACATATCCCATGATGCCCTCCTTCTGGTGTGTCCATCTGATCACATTTCATGTGTGTCTCCTAGGATGCAGGGAAGCATAGGTTTGTCTTTAGTTTTAGCATCTGTCTGAATGGAAATGATTACCAAGATTTTGGTGAAGAATTAGATCCTTCAGGGCTGATCTGGTGTGCACCAAATGTACAATACGTGTTAAAATACATCTTGGAATTTTAAAGAACAGAACATACATTTCCATCAACCGAATGGCAGAAAATCAGGTGGAAAATCAGGGTCTCTGTCATCCTGACTTACTGATGTCGAAGCCAGATTGAGCTGAGCATTCACCACCCCGCATTAGTGGGTGATAGGACCACAGGTCCCTGTGGAGAAGCTGTCTTAGGACATCAGCTTGCCTTGGTGCAGGAGACTGTTGCATTACTAGGGGCCTTTTGAACAGGCTGTGCTGTCCCTTTGACGCCTCAGACTTTCCCACAGTGGCCCTAGCGTTTTTGCCTCAACGTCAACTATTCTATTAAGCTTTTTCATCAAGAAAACTGAGATGCTGTGGGCAAAGTTCTCAGGCTTAGCTTATCGGTGTAATTTACTTTTGCTTCCAAATTGCAAGGTTTAGGAAAGCGTTACGTGTTTGTCAGAGACAAAGAGAGGGTTATTTTGTGAAGGCACACCCATGCTGAACTTAGAAGGAGAAGCACAGCGAGTTATATTACAAGGCTCATTTCCAAAACCTGGATGTCATGCGAGCAGGGACGTCTAGATATGTGTTATATTCTGAAGAAATGATTTGAAGGCAATATTATTTGATTTTTTTTATCAAAAAAAAGAGAAAGAAATGCATCTTTGTCAATGTGGGTTGACTCTTATTGAAATCGGGCACTGAACCCTTGTATTGCGGCCTTAAAGAATCGTGTGTTCACTGCAATGTTTGTCATGTAAACTACAGCCGGAAGCCTGGCAGACCACGACTGAATGCTTTTTGAAAAGTTGTAGATTACAAACATGAAATCACAATTAATATCCTCTAAAAGTAAGTTCAGAGCTTTCACATCTTAAAAAAGGACAATGTGCAGAGCTTCACAAGGTTGTGTGTCTAATCAAAAGGAGAGGGGAATGAAAGTATTTACACAACCAGCGATTGCACAGACGGCGTCACCCTCGTACAGCCAGCCAGCCGATTGTATCCCACGCTGCGTCTACCCAACCGCACCAGATTGGATCCAGCATCGGCACTCTCAGAGACTCCTTAAAAGCCTTTCATGGGTCTTTAAATTCACTGTAGGACGGCGTTCTTCAGGTAGGATATACTGACCACCGAGGACAGTGTCAACACAAGGCTCCAGCAGGAGAAGAGGTCGCGGGCGCTCCCAGTAATTCCATACTGGGCTGTGCTTGGAGCTGGAAAGGAATGGAAAAGATTCAGTCAACGATAGCTCTGATCTTCTGGTACTCTTGGCCATTGCCAAAATAGCAGTGAATGTTTTAGGGGCGGTGCTGGGGGCAGAAAGGGTTAGGCTCACAGTGCCTACTGGCATTAGCCTTTTGAGGTTCCCTTTCTCAAGGGCTGAAGAGTAATGATATAGTCTGCCTGGCAGAGCGGTAGTGTGAACTGGAGATGAAACACACCACACTGGTGTAAACCGGAGATGAAGCCCACACATCACATTGGACCAGAATGCAGCTGGACCCAACAAAAGGTAATTGACACTCTTACTCCTCTTACATGTACTATATTTGTATTCATGGGCAGTGTTCACTCATGCGTTTATTTCAAGAGGCTTTTGTCAATCAGCCAAATTGCTACCATTAAATGCTAGAAAAACAAAAGCAAGCAAACAAACAAAACAGATTCTCCTTTCCAAAGACTTTGTTTTACATATGTGTGCATGTAGACATTTAAACACTTGTAAATATTATTACATTATCATGCAATATTAGGCTTTCAAATCCAACTGATAGAAAAAGTATCCTATGAAGCTGCCTGGGCAAGGAGAGTTGCTTTTTTAAAAAAAGTTTTATCAAAGGGGATTGCTTTTTGGATGCAGTAAGTAACATCCTAACACTATGAAGAGAGAGACTATGGGCAAGATGCTGGGGTCTTGACATAGGTTAAGTCTTGCAGGGCCATGAAGCTCAAGGCCTGAAGGAGGAGGGCTTGGAAATGCAGCTGCAGGCAAGGGAATAGGGCCCGTGATGACATGGCTCAGCACGACTGAATGCACACATTAGAAATGCATAGGTTGCATGGATACATTAGAAAATACAGTGTGTGTGACACACAAGCCCCGAAGAGCCACCAGGCTTAGGGCATAACTGTTGTCTGGCAAGCAGGTCTACTGCAGCTCCCAGGAAGGATGTTGTTGCTGGCTGTGTGGATCATGCTATTCTTGAAACAGCCTCACAAGTTCTTGGACTGACTTGGGGCTAATTCTTGTTCATCACAATATTCTAGGAGAACGTGCCTGCCAGCTTGCTTCTAACTGCCTTCTGATAATGACAGCTGCAGTTCAAGTCCTATGTTCTTGTTGAAGTCGAATCCGGTAATAAAGATCGTCTACATTTCATCTCTCTGTCTACATCTCAGACCCAGGAGCAGTCTCCGTGGCTCTCAGTTTGAATCACCAGCGGTACCATTTGAATGAAATCTTCATAAAGGTCTAGGTCGCCATGGAACAGGAACTTCTGAGAAATTATAGCAGGTGAGGGAGACCCTGGCTCCCACAGGGGGAGGGTGATGTGGCGAGTGTTGGTTCTTAGGGACCGAGTGTTGGAGGTGTAAGCAGAGAGCATGATGGCAAAGCAGATACTGAGCTTAGCGTGTCTATCCCAAGACGGTGTTTTCCATGAAAAGAGGAGGAACCCATGTGTGCTGCTAACAGAGCTTTTCAGTGTGTGATACTTAAGACGGTTCACATAAAATCATGGAAATCCTTATTTTCTATTGAAGAAGATCTAGAAGAGAATCTTAAAATATTGATACTTAATTGTTATCCTACTTGAGAGATTTTTTTTTGTTATCTTTACATATTAAGGAAGGATCCACGGAGTGTGAATGACGCTGAGGCCTGTCTGTTAACTCGCATATCAAAGCGTTCTTGTCGGACTTTTGACCAGCCTCTCTGTGCAGCATCATATACAGTCCTCTATGGGCCCACTATCAGTCTCTGCTTGTATATTTATTTATTTCTAGTGTCATTCATATTTCATTTATGTTTCTATTGCTAAAAAGAAATCTGGGCACGTAACAGATGCCCAAGAAATGTTCAATGCGCAGTTTCAATGTGTACTTTGTTCTGTGTACTCTTGTAAATTGTCTTCTGACCTCGACACTTGCTATGTGGAATGTGAGTGCACACACACGCACACTGCACACACACTGCACACACACTGCACACACACACACACACACACACACACACAATCAAGCTTACTTTGACCTTACAACGTTTGCTCTCTTCTGAAGCAGGATATGTGTTTATGTCCTAGACCATGGATGCTCTTCCCTTCGTTAATTCAGTAGTTTTTAACTGAATCAGGCACCAAAGAAAATATTAAGTGTCTGGGATATAATGGTACAGTGCTATAGCCATGGCCCTGGGATTAGTTAGTTCTGTGGACTCCTAAATCCATCCCTATTTTGGCATCTATCTGTGACGCCATCTTTCCTCCTAATACCCCATTTCTTATTTAGCTACATCACCTTTTTTTCTTAAACATGACATGTATTTTTAAATCAAATCAAGTAGTTTACAATTAAAACAACATTCTTTTACACACCGTTCATGGCACATAGCAATGAGCTTTTTTACTATACGTGTGAATGAAATAGCATGTTTCTCTCTAGAATAAAACAGAGGCTGGCTGTCTCCTTGTCTGCAGAATGGCTCCAACCAAAAAGGCAAGAATAGTGGGCAGTTAGCCAAGGACTTTGAGGCATCATTCCTAACTGTTCATGATGATGTCACCATTCAAACCTTAGATCAAGCCCAAATCTCTCTCTCTCTCTCTCTCTCTCTCTCTCATGCTAGGATTGACACACACAAAAGCAACATGTTGACAAAGATATGTAGACTCAATTCTCTCCTTCAAGAAATAGTGCTTGTTTTGGCACTAGTGAGGTGGGTCAGAGGGTAAAAGCTCTTGCTGCCAAGGCTGATTACCCAAGTTCAGACTCTGAGACCCACATGGCGGAAGGAGGGAACAGACTCCTGTAAATTGTCTTCTGACCTCGACACTTGCTATGTGGAATGTGAGTGTGCCCACACACACACACACACACACACACACACACATACATACACACACAAAATCAAGCTTACTGCCGTCGCTCATTACTCTTAACATGTCTGCATAGAACATACCTAATTTTATTAATAATGAGTGCAGAGGCATGCGAGATTCATTCGAGAGGACACTCAGGCTTAGTCATACGTAGACCTGTGCAGGTTAGGCTCCACTCCTAGCTGACCTGTCAATCGATCAGAGGAGACCTGTGCAGGTTAGACTCCTCTTCTAGCCAACTGCCCAGTCAATAACACAGAGGAGACCTCTTCAGGTTAGACTCCTCTTCCGGCTGACCTCTCAGTCAATCACACAAGAGGGGACCTACATGTCATAAGAATTTCACTGCAAAAGACAGTGAGTGGATCACCCAGGGCTGGCATTGACCTGGATTCTGTTGGGCGACCTAGGCTGCTTCTGGTTTTAGTGAAAGATGCTGCAGCTTCCTAAGGACAGAGGCCGAATGGTCAGAGGCTGAGGTGGGCTGTGGAAAGGGCTCTTATTAGTATGAGCAGCCATGTGAGGGGCCATCTGTTGAAAGTCATGATTTTATGAGTGGGGCTGGCAGGTTTGCCGCAGGAAGGAAGAGCCCAAGGACACTTGAACTTAAAAATCTTCATGACTCCCAGTGGGAATTCTCCTGGGGGAAGCCAAAGCTTTCTTCTTTCTCCACCTCCTTTGCTTCCACATCTTTCTTCCAATTTTTTTTCTTGATGGTAAACAGACAGGGCCTTACAAGGTCTAAGTCAAAGCTATGGTCCAGGATCAGGACCGTAGGCCTCTTTCTTTCTGGTTACATCTGGCTCAGACACATACTGAGTGCCTGTCAGTCAAACCTTTTTCTGAAGACATGGGCTGTCTTCTCACCTCTTGCCCTGTGCACAGGCTGCAGCATTAAAGCCTGCACCCGTATGCCCTTCTCATCATCAAATACCAAACGCCACCTCCCGTCCCCATCAGACTTTCTGCTCAGCTCACCCTTCCACAGAGCAGGAGCACTGCTCTTCATTGATAACCTACATGTGTTAAAACACTCTTTTAACAAAAGTGCTCTTTATTGTATTGTACAAAAAAAACAGCGACTCTTTGAGCTTGTTTGCTTGAGTTCTTTGGGTTTTATTTTTAAAAGGTGCCCATTAGCCTGGCTAGTCATCGTCCTACACTGCAGGTGGGGCCCATTCTACTGTAGATTCCCTCTTTGCTCTAGATTCCAGCACGTGGGGTTTCAGAGAGCCACCCTAGTACTGCCACTCTCAGGCAGGGAGAGAAGTGTCCAGGTTGCATGGTGTGTGAACTTGGGGTCTCTCCTCTGGTGTGAACAGAAGGACTGTCCTAGGTTCTGGCTCATCCCACAGCATATCTGACTTGAATGGTCATAAACAGTCACTTTAGCTACTTTTTAAAATTTTCAGCCTTAGTGGTTTTTCTCTTGTATTGCTCCAGTTTTTACTTCAATGAAAGATCAGATGTAAGTGAAAAATAATTACTTTGGGTTCAATACTAATGTACTCACCTAGGCAATTTTTTTTAAAACTTTACTTACTGAACCAGCTTTGAGAAGCTGTTTAAGATTCACATGGTAACCTTAGGATTACCTAAGTCACATGAATTCTGCTTCTACAGGACAAAACTGGCCACCACTTCTATATTCCTGAGGAAGTTACACCTTAGTGGGAACTGAATGATTTACACCCAGTTAGGTCTCATACAAAGGAGAATAATGAGGGGACCCAAAGTAGAGCATTCATTAGACACAGAAAAACCAGACTCCATTGGGTAGGTCATCCTGACAGCATGACTCTTTCTCACCACACAGTGCAGAGTTTACTTGGAAGATATCATTCTCCTGACCTAACCCATGTTCACGCCTTACGTCACCGGTGGGTGCGGGGGTAGCTGGAGGTTTTGATAACAACTGCGCACCGCGCGGCCAGCTAAGCGAGGCTTTCTCACATTTCCCCTTATAGTTGTGACACCTTCACCTCCTAAACCAACAGTGTACATTTCGCACTGTGGAACCTCTGAGACCTTCCAGTGAAGAAGGACGCTGAAAAGAAACCCCACACTAGCCTGGAATTGAGAATGATAGAGGGTTATTTATTTAGGGGTAGACGCAGAAGTCACACTCCTCTGCTGGAACAGAGAACAGCAACCGAATCCCGCAGCCGGAAAAGAGGATGGACGTGGCTTTACATAAGCATAAATGGTATAAGAGGCCAAGACCAAGTAGGCACGTAACTTAAAGGCTACTGGCAACAGGAATTCCTGCAGCATTCTAGACATTGGCGTTAGGGAATTCTACCATTGTAGTATAGTGGCTGTGTGGTGGAGCTAGAGATGGCCACATTTCCAGGATGGGTTTCACCCAACACACCATCATTATATACCACATCCTGCTCTTGGGCATGGAAAGACTCACGCACCATGTACCACTTTGTAAACAACTCTCAGTTTGGTAGAGTATAGCCTAATTTACAAGCCCTAATTTACCACAGAGGGTGCTTGTGGTGTCTAACAAGGTAATGCAAGAAAGAGACACACGGCCACTGATTCCCAGCAGCCTCCTCCGGTGTAGAAGGAATTGGGTTGACAAGTTTGGGTTGGTGTATTTTTCCTATATTAGGGGCCTTGGGTCATGGGAGAAGCTTCCGAACTTGTAGATTTTTGTTTTCAAAGTGTCCACGTGGTCAGCAGGTCATTTTCCCTATAGAAAGCCTCAGTATTAGTTACTTTTGTGTCTCTATGGTAGAACCTGAGAACATCTTCAGGGAGGAGGGTTCAGCTCATGGTGGAAGAGGGACTAGACTCTGCTCATGGTGACCACAGATTCTTGGTGTAGGAGGGATCTTCTGTATTTTGTGTTGCTTTCATTGGTTAAAAAGAAGCTGCCTTGGACTTTTGATAGGGCAGAACTTAGATAGGCGGGGAAAAGAGAACAGGATGCTGGGAAGAAGACTGAGTCAGGGAGAGCCCCCCATGAAGCCGCCAGGGTCAGACATGCTGTATCTTCCCGGTAAGCCCACTACCT
>JAQHUG010000129.1:2281563-2299070 GCA_028555095.1 Dicrostonyx torquatus
GGTGGGGGTGGCTAGATCGGAAGCCCACTCCAAGGGCCTGCTGCACTCCACCGGGCCCTTCTCCTCCGGTGGGGGTGGCTAAGATCGGAAGCCCTCTCCAAGGGCTTACCTCAGTCAAAAGGGCCGACTTCTCCTCTGGTGGGGTGGCTAGATTGGAAGCCCTCTCCAAGGGCCTGCCGCAGGGGCCCTTCTCCTCCGGTGGGGGTGGCTAGATCGGAAGCCCTCTCCAAGGGCCTGCTGCACTTCGCCGGGCCCTTCTCCTCCGGTCTGTTCTGTTTTTTTTTTTTTATTCACTCTCTAATACTTTCCCTTGTTTAGAACTTGTGTGAACTTCATTCCGAAGGGATCTGTGTGTCGCCCATCAGCGTGTGATGTGCAGTGCTCTGTCCCAAAAAGCACTCAACATTTAATACCTTCATGACACTACACTGTACTTTATTCTATGAGTAAATCAATATACTCTTTAGTCAACGAAGCTGATGATTTACTGTGGGTGGAGAAATTATAAACATATTCTATAGGTTATTTTGTACATTTGTCTGATTGACTTTCTGCATGGAGTGCCCATTGCTAGCAACTGAATCTAAGATAGAGAGTTAAAGTCATTGCCCTTGCATGAATAAGGTGTTATTCTGATAAGTGATGTGTTCCCAGAATGCTAATTATACTAATTATCAGAGAAGGAAAGTGTAGCTGGCCTCTGATACCTCAAACGTCTCAATAGTAATATATATCTTGATGTTAATTCTCATGTATTTTTTAAAGTGAAATCACTGTATGTTTCACTAATTCCTTCAGATCTCACCATTCACGGAGTCCAGGCACCGACAGCCCTGGCAGCAATTGGAGTTGGTAGGAAGGGACAAGGTCCAGGTCTCACTCAGATGTTTGTATACGGATCCACATTTTAACAAGATCCCCAGATGGTTCAGATGAACATTAAGGTTTGAGAAACCTGGCGTTGGTCTGCATTTCTGTTATTGGAACTAGAAATGCCATGTTTGTGGAGGGTAGCCTTGTGTCCATGTTTTGATTGGCACTGTAACCTCAGTCACCTTGGCTGATGCAGGTGGGCAGCTTCGCAAGGCTTTAAATATTAATATCCTCAAACGATCAGAGTCATGGGAACCTATCAGTCATCCAGGTTTTAGAACAGGACAAGGCAGGTGGTTAAAGGAAGCAACTGTGGGTTGTCCACTTTGTGCCTTGTGTCTGCACTGCTGCTCAGGCACCAGGCAAATGCATCTATGCCTGCAGTTTTGTCCAGGAGACCTGTTTCTAGGAGTGATCAGCAGGACTGTGTCTTAGCATGTAATCACGCACAAGACCAGCATGTAAGCAGGTCAGTAGTTATTTTAGGTAAAGTGAAGATAGTGACTAGTTTAAAATCTATGTGGCTGAGCACACAGAAGACCAATCAGAAGCCAATAAATTCACAGACATTCATATACCATCCAGATGTATATGAAAGATGCTCAAGCCTCAGTTTCCCCTTTATCTATGGTCTTCCCCACGCACCTTTGAGGACCCTTCCATGGAGAGAAGTGTGTGCTTTCTTGCCTCAAAGTTTAGTTTAGCCACGAGGCTTTCTTTGGCTACAGACATGATGCAGGAATGAGAACATTCACTTCTCCATCTCAGCCCCGTGGAGAACCACAGTCTGGAAGGTTAACAATTCCATGGATTCATGTCTTTTTTTTCCCCAACCTCTATTGAAAGCTTATTTATTTATTCATCAAATGCCTGGTGTGTTTTTCACACTTCAAATTCCTTTTGTGAGTTGCTTCCCTGCAGGAAGCCTTCGCTAAGCACTTTGGGTCTTTGAGACCAGCCATCTCCTTGTTTGTCATCTTGCTTATTTGACTTCTGGCAAATTTCTTGCTTTCTAATATCTTTTATTCTAAATCTACATGAGTGGTTTCCTCAGTTACAGGGCTGCTGGGGGTCAGAGGTCATCCCTTATACGTCTGCCACCTATGATCCTTTTGACCTACTATGTGATAGACACCAAAGGTTTATCACCTTGGAGGGGGAAGCAAAGGTGAGAGAATGTGTGGATTTGTGGCCACCACCATCACTTCCTGAGTGAAATTATGAATCACTGAGCATACAGACCCAGTTGAGCTGGAGGCCTGCTTCATAGCTCAGATAGTCTCCGGAGAAAGCTTGCAGTGGGCTGAACCTTGTCTAATCTTGATCGGAATATTTTGTGTGATAAAGATATTTTCCTTTTCTGGTGATCACAAGTAATCCCCTTCTGACTTGTACAGTTTGTAGAAGATGGCTCGTGGTCGGCTCTTGTCCATCTCGTAGTTTTTGTTGGCACATCTGTCTATCAGGCTAAAAGGACTGTTGAGTGAAAAGTTCATTTTGATTTTTGTGTTAAAGCCGACAGAGATAAGATGCTTGTCCGTACTGATTTACATACATCTTTAATTCTACCTGTCAGCATCATTTCCGTGTCTGATTCTTGGATCAATGATTTCAGGTAACTGTCTCGCTAAGGAGCGTAAAATAATGCCTTTTTTTCTCCTGTATCATTATCAAATTTAATCACAGGATCCACAGTTTCCCCCAAACTAGGGTTTTGTTTTTTATATATTTTGAGGATATAAGGGTGGTTCTGACCAGAGAATATGAAGATTCCATGTCATTTTTAGCTACTTAATTACCATGCAAATGTATTCATACGCAATATGAAAATGAACAGGCATAGCCGTGTCCAGTAAAATTTATTTATGAGCACTGAAACTGTAATCTCATATAATTTTCAAGTGTCATGGGATATTCTTCTTCTTTTGATTTTTAAAAAGCATTAAAATGTAAAACCTATTTTTATCTCAAGAGCCACACAGAAACAGAAGAGGGATGGATGAATGGGTACCTGCCTGCTTCTGCATATACATGTTATCTGTGGCCACTTTCGTGTGACCATTTCAGAGCTGCGTCTTTGCAGAAGTGTTGAATATTTGTCACTGATGCCTTAAGACCTGCAGAAGTAAAGTGTTTGCCTTTTGGCTTCAGGAGAAAAGTTTGCCTCTTTCTGGTCTAGACACTGATGCCCATTGGTGTCCACCTGCTCTGTCGTGGGGAGCACCATGGAGAAGTAAAATGGCGGAGTACAATGGTGGGACCGTCTGGGGTCCATGGAACACCCTCCCCCCCCAACAACATTGTGGTCACAAGCTCATGTGGCTGTGCTCTGAGCTGCTGCATGGCCCGTGATCCCAGGCTTTGAGGAGTCACAGCGCAGTCTGGCAACACGTGTGACTCTGCTCTCTCCCTGTTAACACTCCTAGACAGGAGTTCAGATATATATAGCCACTCAGGAGCATAATTCACGAGTGTTGCACTCCACCAACGTGACTCTCGAATGCTCTGACGTCTGAACCAGATTGATGTGGGATTCCCTTCTGTACGCTGTGAATGTTTTTATTACTGTTAGTTAATAAGGAAGCTGCTTAGGCCTATAGCAGGGTAGAATATAGCCAGGTTGGAAGCCTATAGCAGGGCAGAATATAACTAGGCTGGAGGAGATATACAGAGAGAGTAGGCAGAGTCAGGGAGACGCCACGTAGCCGCAGAAGGAGATGCGCACTGGAACCTTACCCAGTTAGCCATAGCCTCGTGATAATACACAGAATAATAGAAATGGGCTATTCTAAGATATAAGAGCTATCCAATAAGAAACCTGAGCTAATAAGTTGAACAGTGTTGTAATTAATATAATTTCTGTGTGATTATTCGGGTCTGAGCAGCTGGGAGAAGCAGGAGCAGTCTCCTAGTCTCCTTCTATACCAGATGAGATGGCAAGGGCTGTGGTGAGGATGTCCGCAGACACTAATATTGGCCTGCATGTCACTGGTCACATTTCTCAGCAACACAAACATATTAAAGATGGAGAATAATCTGGAAGTTAAGACATCAGCTCATTAAATAAATAAAAATAATCTGGGTTGCTGAGATTGCCTTAATTTATTAAACAAAGACGACTAATGCCAGGTAATATAATTGCAAAGTCTGGAATTGTTTGAAGAAATCCAATGATAAAAATCTCAAATATTGTCCCACCCCCCAGTTAGCTGAAGGCTGACGGCTTCTTAGGCACAGGCTGTGGACTATAACATCCTGATGCAGAAGTAACGTCAGGAAGGAAAGGAAGTTATCCACGTGGTCCTCACGCAGATCATGGAGAGTTCTAGGGAATCCTCCAAAGGTGATGTACTCACCACAACTGTGGATCCTAGTAGGGAAATAAATTTAAAATGCTGGGAGAAAAAGAACAATGAAATGTTCCTAAATAAAGGCGAAATCCCTGACAGGCTTTTTCTTATGCTGCAGCAAGCAGCTTCACGGTGAGAACCTGTGGGGACCAGCCCAGCAGCCAAGCCACGCTCAGCATGCTGGAGTTGTCTCTGCTACCCAAGGCAGGAAGTGATGTCGAAGTGTTCTCCTGTATTTTGTATTACTTTCATTGGTTAATAAAGAAGCTGCCTTGGCCTTTTGATAGGGCAGGACTTAGATAGGCGGGGAAAAGAGAAAAGGATGCTGGGAAGAAGACTGGGTCAGGGAGAGAGCTGCCATGAAGCCGCCAGGGTCAGACATGCTGAATGATCCCCGGTAAGATCGCCACCTCGTGGTGACACACAGACTTTTATGATGGGTTAGTTTTAGATATGAGAGCTAGCCAAGAAAAGGCTAGAGATAATGGGCCAGGCAGAGTTTAAATGAATACAGTTCTCATGTGGTTATTGCAGGTACAAGCAACCAGCGGCTGAGCAGGCCGGCGGCTGGGGGCTGGGAGCTGGGAACTCAACCCGTACCCCCTATTTACAACAGGAAGCAACATCTTCCTGGTGTAACCCCACAAGGCAAAGCCCCAGTCACTAAAGGTCCCAGGCTCCTATGACAAGAATCATAAGCGAGGACAGAGACCACATCATAGCTGAGCTTCAAGTTCTCCCTCACACTTCTACATATGAGATTAACCATGCATAAGAAACTGCCAAATGGTCCTGAGAAGAAGAAGCCTAGTGTTTTCAAAATTCAAAGCAACTCAGAATATGAAATTTGAATCGCATTGGCCCGTGACAAGCTTCAAACCCATTAGGAGACCCTTTCTGTCTCCTCCCAGAAGCCTCACTGCCTTGATGGAGGACAGAGCCAGTGTAAATCATTTCTCAGAAGCCCGCGGGCAGAGGGCACAGGAGGCATCCCTGTTGCTTGTGTGCCAAATGGATTCTGTTTGTCCTAAGAAAACAGACAGAACACAGCTGGGGCTCCCCTGATGCTCTAGAAGCAGGGAAAATACACCATATTTTGCTAAATGTCAGAGAATGGTGAATTATTCCAGGGAACGGGGAGGCTCATCGGGGTGGCAGGCTCATTATTTTGAGGTGAGAAGAATTGATTTTGACAATGCTGGCTTTTAAGACTTGTGGATCCTACTACCCAGGAGACGCAGTTCAGAATGGACATGTGGGACATGGGTCAGGTCTTTACGACCAATTTAAAGGGGCTATGGATTTAGCTGACAGGTTTAAATTTTAATTAAAGATAAGGCCATTAGGCTGGTGTGCACCTGTGAGAGAAGCTGGCCACTTGCATTCTTTTATTCAAACTTTCTTTTTTCAACTTTTTAAAATATACACTTTTAAATTGCAGCCTGACAGTAAAAGTACATGGGTTGTAACAGTACAGCTTGATCATCGTCACAAAGGAAATGCTACCACAGACCCTTCAGTTGCTTCTTCCTCTTCTAGTAACTTCTATTCCAAGAAGAAACTACGGTGCTAATTTTGCCTCTGCTCAAAACTTCAGCAAATGGGTCCAACCCCGTGAGAATCGTCTGCACTGAGGCTGAGCTGTGCAGATGATACTCAAACTACTCCGCTGAACTCCGGCGACTTCCTGTTGTAGGAATCCTGGGGCATGGAGTGGGTGGTTCACAGGCCTGCGCCTGTTCAGCGGCTCACACAGGCAGGCGAGGTTCTCGGTGACTGTGCCCAGCCCCGCCCCACCCCGCCCCGAGGTATGTGACGTCATGCCCCAGCCAAGCCCTGTGCCTCTTCGTTAGCTCTTGGGAAGTACTGAGGGAGGTTAATGTAACTCTGCCACATTTTTAAAGAAGTTAGTTTTTCTGTTTGCCATTCATTTTAAACTCTTAGAAAGGAAGTAGAATTTTGTACAGAAAGCTCGTTGCTTGTTGTGAGGACTCAGCGTACAGCACAGTCTCAGATGGCCAAGTACGAGGATCATATGGAGACTTACGGCTCTATAGCGAACCAAACCCAAGGGGCATCTTCAGAAGGGTTACCCCTACCTGCCAGTGCAAGTGCTTATCTCTGTGGGGTGAAAACAAAGGCAGCAACAATTTTTCTTTTCTTTTCTTTCTTTCTTTTTGTTTTGTTTTGTTTTTCGAGGCTGGGTTTCTCTGTAGCTTTGGAGCCTGTCCTTGAACTAGCTCTTGTAGACCAGGCTGGTCTCGAACTCACAGAGATCCGCCTGCCTCTGCCTCCCGAGTGCTGGGATTAAAGGCGTGCGCTACCACCGACCGGCCAATTTTTCTTTTATGTTGTGCTTCTCTCCAGACGTCTTTAATGGACTTGTTCCTTTTAGAACACGGAAAGATGCACTTTTTAAGAAAGAAAATGGGCTTTTGCCAGACCAGAAAATATGTGGCATCCTTGCTTTTGTCAACGTTTTCAAAAAGCTTGGACGCCTGTAGCTTCCAGTGTCTTGGAGCTTGGAGAGGGTAGTGCCAGCCTGCTCTGGTGCCTTTGTTAGGGTGCTATCCCAGAGGGCCTTTGGGAGACAGCCCCAGGGCTCAGAGCCCTGTGTGGAGTCCTTGAACTGTTACAGAATGTTTTAGTAAAGTTCAGAGTTGTTTGGCTCTCACTTTTCACTTTAGACAATTCTGTAATGTGAAAAATAAAGATTTCAGGAAAGACACTAGTGCAACCAAGAGGAAAGACACTAGTGCAACCAAGAGGCGTCCAGCTGAGCCACAGGTGTCGGCTCGCACATGGTGCTGAGGGTGGTGACATTAGGCAGTGAGTCATCACCAGGGCTCCGTCCCACACTGGTGTGCACGTGCAAATTATAATATGGGCTTTATGGCAAGTGTTTAAATTTCCTTTAAAATTGTATATTAGCCGAGCGGTGGTGGCAAGGGCAGGTGGATCTTTGTGAGTTTGAGACCAGCCTGGTCTACAAGAGCTAGTTCCAGGACAGGCTCCAAAGCCACAGAGAAACCCTGTCTTGAAAAAACAAAAAGAAAGAAAGAAAGAAAGAAAATTGTATATTTTGTATCCAATGATACCATTGAATGATATATTAATCCTACTTCACATTCTAATAAAAAACTCTATAAAATAATGAATCTCAAGGGGTTTGATTTTTGGAAGTGAAATTTTTCACTATACCTTTCAGGGCAGGGTCATGGTCATATCATACAGGACTCTAGGCTCCTTGAGGCCTTACATCTCCAGACCTGAGGGGGACTTGAAATTAGCCCTAATGAGATATATAAAACTCATTCTAAAGTCTTAGGATAATTCTTTCCTATTACACTGAAAGCAGTGATTTTATCACATGGTGACAAAAGCCATTACAACCTGACAACCTGTCAGGTTATAAGAGCCCCCAATGGGCACGTCTGTGTACAGCCTCATGGATACACACAAGTTAATCACCAGAGCCACCCTCTGCTATTTTAAATATTCAATTGGATGACTGTTTTCCATTCCCTTAGTCATCTCATGCTCTCAGGTGCATGGGGAGGGGCTCTCAGGGGATGGGAGATAGCACTGACTGGCATATAAAGGAATAATGGAACAAGAAGGGTTAAATGGAGGTGGGGGAATAGAGGGAAGGGTGGAGTAAGTAACGTGGGGGAGGATTAAAAACTCTAGACAGCTTCTGATGAAACACACACACACATGCATATGCACCCTTGCATACCTACACACATGTGCACAAGAGAGAGATAAAATGGAGTTACACTATACAGGGTAATGATGTCCCTATCAAACACCAGAAGTTAACAAATAAAATACCCAATATTAGAAATGGGTTAATTCCATTGGGCCATAGGATTCTGCAGACTCCAAACATCACAAGTTATTTCCACTGCTCTAGGTCACTGTCCAGAACACGATGGTGTAAGTAAGACTCCACTGCTGACGTTACCACATTGTTGAGTCACAGAACACGGTGAAAGCAGGACAGCACTGACCTGGATGCTTCCTCCTTATAGCTGGGCCTTCATGGTGCTGCAAGGCGCTATGCACACACCACTGGGGAATAAAAGCTCTCATCACCTTTACCCAGCTATGAACCCTGAGTGCACAATAACTGCAGGCCCGGGAAGACATGCGCAACAGTGGCACAAGCATCAGGGGAGTAAACAACCACTCTATGACTGGATTCAAGATGAAACCCATCTGTACCTGGCACCATTGTTGGGCTAAGAAGCTGTGAGTGGACATGTCGTAGGCCCTGGGGAGCACACACCAGTTTGGTACAGAATACACGTAATAGTAAACTGACTCCTAATGACTTAGCCTTGTAATGCTAGATAAGTGAACCTCTCAGCCTTCACCAGAGAGGGTTCTATTTGTGGCCGATGGTGATGAACACGGAGACTCAGAACTGGCCAAGGTGCAGAGAACAGCAGACCACTGAATGCTCAGCCCTAAAAGGAATGTATATACAGTATATGTATATACAGGATATATACAGAAAATATATACAGCATATATACAGAACGTATATACAGTATACATATATACAGTATATATACAGAAGGTATGCACAGTATACATATATACAGTATATATACAGCATATATACAGAACGTATATACAGTATACATATATACAGCATATATACAGAATGTATACACAGTACATATAGAACATATATACAGTATGTATACAGAATGTATATACAGTATACATACATACAGTATATATACAGAACGTATATACAGTTATACACATATACAGCATATATATAGAACATATGTACAGTATACATATACAGTATATATACAGAACGTATGTACAGTATACATATATACAGTATATATACAGAACATATATACAGCATTTATACAGAGCGTATATACAGTTATACAAATATACAGTATATATACAGAATGTATATACAGCATATACACAGAACGTATATACAGTATACACATATACAGTATATACACAGAACGTATATACAGTATATATAGAACATATATGCAGTATATAGAACATATATACAGTATATATACAGAAGGTATGCACAGTATACATATATACAGTATATATACAGCATATATACAGAACGTATATACAGTATACATATATACAGTATATATACAGAAGGTATGCACAGTATACATATATACAGTATATATACAGTATATATACAGAACGTATATACAGTATACATATATATAGTATATATACAGAACGTATATACATTTATACACATATACAGTATATATACAGAACACATATACAGCATATACACAGAACGTATATACAGTATACATATATGCAGTATATATACAGAATGTATATACAGTGTATATAGAACATATATGCAGTATATAGAACATATATACAGTATATACATATACAGTATATATACAGAATGTATATACAGTATACATACAGAATGTATATACAGTATACATATATACAGTGCACTATATACAGAATGTATATACAGTATCTATACTGTATATATACTGTACCCTTCCCCAAGGCCTGGGATGGAATATTTGAGTAGTAAAAATTAGTCTTCTTAAAGGGATTTTTAAAAAATGACACAAAGATGGCTGGGTCAGGAAGAGGGGCTGTACCTGGGAGGAGCTGTGGGGGGAAAATATGATCACAACATACTGTGCAAAACCAGAGACTCTCAAAGAATGAATAAAACTAAGAAAATAGTGATGTACAACATAATGATGCATGGAAGTAATTCATAGCTTTTGTAACTAAAGTACCAGAGGTTTTCAGTGACTGCTCTGGACCTAGAAGGCTTTGTACTGAATTATGCTAAATGAGTTGTTTTAAATGTGTTCAGAGAAGATTATGCCATGAAAGCACATGTCACAGACCCGAGTGATTGTTAGAGCCATGCTCCTGCCTCAGGACCATGTGACGTGCATGCCCATTGCCTCCTCAGTGAGATTCGGAAGCCTTTTCTGACTAATGTCCCCATGTAAGTATTTCCTGGTTTGTGGATTAAATTTCAAGATTTCTGGGGGATGGGGTGGATAATGAATTATTAATGATGAAAAATAGATCCCATTTACACAAAATGACTTGGAAGTATACATAAAATAATTGCAAGGGGAACAGAATAGATAACAGTGCTGACTCTGGGTGCAATGACACTCATGCTAACAGCTGCTGTAAAAATGTCTGTAGATTTATTTGGGCATCACAAACACAGGAAGAGCCCTTTGGCTTCCAAGAAATTGAAATAACACATAAGTCGTGAATACCTAAGTTTTATTCCTATAACTGAAAGTATTTCACCAGTTCAAGAAGTATTTATGAGGCAAATTACTGGAAGAGCGCAGAATTAAATTCAGTTTTATGTGGCACCTTTCATACCCCAAGTATCTCAATAGCTTTTGAAAGTACAGCGGACTGGTTATGATATGACCTGAAGAGGTCATTATACATCTGGGGGCAGGTGGTCCAGGCGTAGGTTCACAGCCTGGCTTTATGGATACAGCATATTTTCGGATTCCTCCCTCAGTGTTTCTGTGGGAGCTTGCACCATGGACAGATAGGGAGGCGCTGAAGCCTTGCAGAGCACAGATCTGTAAGTGGGATTCACTTCTGGCATTTCTATACTAGCAAGTTATTTTTATCTACTTAATTGGTTTGGGAAGTCCTTCTGTATATATGTAGCTATTGGTTAATGAATAAAGAAGCTGGCTTGGCCTGTGATAGGGCAGAGTAGAGCTAGGCAGGAAAAACTAAACTGAATGCTGGGAGAAAGAAGGCAAAGTAGTGGGACGCCATGTAGCCGCCAGAGGAGAAAGATGCGGGATGCCAGCTGGAACCTTGCCGGTAAGGTCATGAGCCTTGTGGTAAAATATAAAAATAATGGAAATGGGTTAATTCTAGATGTGAGAGCTAGCTATCAATATGTTTAAGTTATTGGCCAAACGGTATTGCAAATAATGTAATTTCTGTGTGGCTATTTTGGGAGTCTGGAGTCTGGACAGCTGGGACATGAACAACTGGCCTCCCCTAACACTTAATATTAAGGATTTACTTGTCATCATGTGTATGTATTTGTCTGTGCATATGCGGTCAGAAGAGGAAGCACTGATCCTCTGGAGCTGGGGTGTACATGGTCATAAACCCCATGATGTGTGTGTATACAGGGAACTAAACTCAGTCCTCTGCAAGAAAAGCAAGTGCTCCTAACTGCTGAGCCATCTGTAGTCCTTTGAGTTTCTATTTAGACACCGACTTTGAAATTACCCCATCTCTGGCCCTGTGGAAAGTGTGTTATTTTGCCCCAAACTGGTGAATTTAATGTCAAATGCCATCCGAGCCCAGAACATGAGGAAGTTCACATTTACTTTGAAGAGAAGACAATATTGGAATGTCTATACCTACATGGTGAAGGAATGGAAAAGCCAGATGTGCATACACACACACACACATCATCGTCATCGTCATCGTCATCGTCACCGTCATCATCATCATCACCACCATCATTGTCATCATCATCATCATCATCACCATCATCATTCATCATCATCATCGTCGTCATCATCATCATCATCATCATCATCATCATCATCATCACCATCATTGTCATCATCATCATCATCGTCATCATCATCATCACCATCATCGTCATCATCATCTTGTTTCTCCTGGTTGGAGAAGGTCCTAGAAGAACACAATCACTGCTGTGATGCTAATGTCTTGTGTCCTGCTTGCTGGAGACAACAGTGCAGTCAGAAGAGGTGTAGACAGGACCAATCAGATACAGTTTGCCTAGGACTTTGTCAAAAGCAACATGACAGTCTCCTGCACTGGGGACTGAGACCTGGCAAAGTGGGATGCTGGTTGGTCTCTGCCTTGCTGCTTCCATGGAAACCACTGGAACATTTTCCTCCTAAGGCTTTGGAGACTTATTCCCACTCTCCCTGGGGTGGTTTGAATGAGAATGGCCCCCATAGGCTCATAGATTTGAATGCTTAGTTAGCAGAGGGTGGAACTGCATGGGAAGGATTCGTTAGGGGAGGTGTGCCTCCGGGAGTGCTTTGAGGTTTCCAAAGTTCACACAAGTCTTAGTCTCTCTCTCTCTCTCTCTCTCTCTCTCTCTCTCTCTCTCTCTCTCTCTCTCCCTCTCTCTCTCTCTCCCTGCCTGGGGTCAGGATGTAAAGCTCTCAGCCATCGTTCCACTGTCGTGTTTGTCTGCTCCCCACCGTGATGATCATGAATGACCCTTCTAAAANAGTGCTTTGAGGTTTCCAAAGTTCACACAAGTCTTTCTCTCTCTCTCTCTCTCTCTCTCTCTCTCTCTCTCTCTCTCTCTCTCTCTCTCCCTCTCTCTCCCTCTGCCTGCCTGGGGTCAGGATGTAAAGCTCTCAGCCATCGTTCCACTGTCGTGTTTGTCTGCTCCCCACCGTGATGATCATGAATGACCCTTCTAAAACTATAAACAAGTACCAATTGAAGGCTTTCTTTTGTAAGAGTTGCCTTAGCCATGGTATCTCTTTACAGCATCAGGACAGCAGAACAGTGACTAAGACATTCCTTCCCATTCCTCTCCCTTCCTAATTGTGATGGCCAGACCCTTCAAACCTCTTCACATGTCCATTGTATTAATAGGATAAAGAAATAGTTCTAGGGCACTGGAAAAGGAAGGGGGATTTCATATCCAGAGAACTTCCCAGCATGCTCTTGCTTTGCAGATGGAACAAGGGACTGACCATTTCAGAGGCAGGAGGATAATGTTCTGTCTGTTCTTGTCAATCAAACTCATGTCACGAAACTTGGGCTGTAAGCATCTTTATCTGTAGGCCTATCTTACCGGCCACATAATTTTTAATCCTCACAATAAATGTGTGGAATTGGATTTGGTTTTATTTTATGAAAAAGGAAATGAAAGTTTAGATAATCTACCTTATCACCAAACACACAGACAATGCTGCCCAGTGTTTGCAGACTGCAGAACTGGTGTACTGTGCTTGTCCCACTAGCTAACTCTAAAGAGTTCAGGCTCATTCCTGAAGAGAACTCAACAACACCATCACATGGTCCAGCTACAGGTCTGGCTGCTCCCAGAGGCATTTGCAACCTGCCAACGCCCTGAGACCCCATGTAATCTGCACAGTCCCTTCGTCCTCAAGTTGTATTTTGTCCTGTTTTAATCTGCTCATGTCTTGCAGGCTTTCAAGTTCTTTGATGATTGCAACCGAGTTACATGTTTAGCAATAAGACCCGAAATCCAGCACACCACAGCATTCTATAAACAGGTTCGCGTTAAATATTCATTTTACTTGGCAAGTGTTGCCTTCCACATGTTGTTATTCAGTTTGCTACCTGGTTGCTCAGTTTTGATGTGGCTCTGATCACACAGGAGTCAGAAATGTCAGGGGGTTGGGACTTGAGGATCGAGTTCCTACCTCATGGTATAGACCATGGGGGGCGGGGGAGAGCACAGTCACCAAGCAAAGGAGACTCACAGGAGTGGCTCCACCTTATTCCTGGTAATAAGAGACACATTTTCCTAGGGACAATTTCAATGTTAATCAAATACATCTTTGTCATAGAATTATAGTAGGCCCAGAGCTTGGCCATTTGTTACTTAAATGACTTTTGCTTTTCTTTATCATGCCTCAGTATCTCCCAGTGTCCATCAGCCCCATGTGTCTCTGACAGAGTTATCTTTCCTCTGCGTCGTCTCATTACTCAGAACCTTCCCCAACACGCAGATGTCACCAGCTCACAGACTTCAAGCCTCAAGTTTTTTTTTTTTTTTTTTTATCAGCTCTGAACATTTTCTTTCTTTTTGCTTCTTACTGTTTTGGTGCTGTGGTTAAGTAAAAAAAAAAAAAAAAAAAAAAAAAAAAAAACCCTACCTCCTTCACCTTTGAGTCATTACCCTGAAAATACTGCCTCAACTCACTGACACCTTAACTCCAAACATCAGTCCTGAGCTCTTTGAAACCAGAAGGTCTCCTCTGACTCTCACTAAAGAGAGCAGCAACACATTCTCCCTGCACACCCCAAGCCAATCCAAGATGGGAGAAACCTCCGTTTCTTTTTTATAAGGTTTATACTTCTAAAGATGTGGCTTCAACATCTTTAGATTAGAGGATTTTCCACCCATGAACCTTACCTGACAGAAACCGCAGATGATTGGTCTGGCCTCACTTTTGTCTTCTTGCTCCCCTTTCATTCAAGACCCAGGCAGCCTTTCCCTGATCCACACTGAGAGTCCATGTTCCCCCCGTCAGAGGCCAGGGCCAACAACCCTCACCGAGAAGATAGGGTTTCAGGTTGAAAGAACCTGTCTATTGATGGTAGCTGCGTCAGCATTTGAGGAGAGCTCGGAGGAGAGTGAAATTCAGGGATGGGAAACAGGACCTGGATCTCCTTTGAATTGGTTGCTAGAGATGGCCAGGCAGACTCTACACTCTTCGTCTTTTAATTCTTCAGAGGCCCCTTAGCAGGAGGAAATCAATCTAAAGAAAGTTCAAGACCTAGTTAAATGGCCACAGCGGGGGAAGAATGTAGCAGAATGAGATTTGAACTCTTCTCTGAGACGCTGACTTCTCATCCTCCTGCTTCACCGTCCTCCATGCTGAAATTATGACGTATTAGGGAACAAACTCAGGCTTTGTACACGGTACATAAAGTGAGCTCAACCCTAGCTCCCTACACCCTGTTTTGGGGTGACAGGGGTTGTTTATTTTTGCGTGTGTGTCAGTGTTTATTTTCACTATCTGTACAGACACACCATAAAAACATAGTCCACGGGGGTTGTTTATTTGTGCGTGTATGTCAGTGTTTATTTTCACTATCTGTACAGACACACCATAAACACACAGTCCACGATAGCTTATAAATTAATACTCATGAAGGAAGTAAGATGGACTTGCTTTCAGAAGTCAGACACTTGGGACACACATAAAGGTTAGGTTTTTTTTTTTCTTTTTGTCAAGTAGACAACAGACCAGCCTAGTAAGAATCCATGGAGAGGTCCCAAGTCTGCCGCAATGTGACGGTCACCTGCCTATATCTGCCAGTTTCAGGTGTCAAAACTGAAAACCGGACACAAGATGAAACCTAGGTGCTCTGAGGCCCGGCACTCATCATTTGTGAACTTCAGGTGACAGGGAGGCCTCAGGAGTAATTGCTAATTGAGTCCCTTGGTTCTCAGAATGCTTTAGGAAAGTAAGTAGTTTTTAATATGAAGAAATTTTAATGAATTATTTCAGTTCAGCAGAATTTTTTCTCACTTGTATTTTGACAAATATCTGTGAGTAGCATGGATAATTAGAGGCTGCATTTTCCAAAATCACTGGAAATCTCATTGAAGGATCAGTTTGTGGCTTTTGACCATTTATAAAATATTACCCTGTTTGAAGCAAATTGCTTGTCAACATCATCTGGCCAAGGGGGATCTCTAGTGTGTCCTCAGGCTATCTACAGCTTGTTTGAGTTGTGGTCACCATTTATGTCCTTGTAAATCAAACTCACTGGCTTTTTACTAGTTAAATGGAATTGTATAGCAGACTGTAGGTAATACATTGTTACAATATCCTAGTAAATTGGAAGAAGACGTTCATACATTGTTACAATATTCTAGTAAACTGGGAGACGTTCATACATTGTTACAATATTCTAGTAAACTGGGAGACATTCATACATTGTTACAATATTCTAGTAAACTGGGAGACGTTCATACATTGTTACAATATTCTAGTAAACTGGGAGACATTCATACATTGTTACAATATTCTAGTAAACTGGGAGACGTTCATACATTGTTACAATATTCTAGTAAACGCCAGCTGTTCAGCACGCTTAGTTAGCATGCCTTTTGTAACACACCTGAGGAGGAGCACCTCGGGCTGTTTTCCTATAGACTAAAATCAGAATAGGTTATGAAGTAATATCGTATAATGATAATCTTAACAACTTTAAGTGACTTGGCAACTTTTTCCTCTTTTCTAAATAACCGGATGGAAGAGGTTGTATATATTGCAGTTGAGTCTTTTTGTGTGCTTTAAGGATTCATTTTCACTATTTTTACCCCGTGCTGATGTGTGCATCTGTCTGTGGGTTTTACAGTATGTAGGTGCCTGGCAGACCAGAGGCATCAACTAATGTTAAAAGTCTTAATACCAAAACCAAATAAGGGTTATTCTAAGATGGAGTCATCCCTGACACGGAGAAAAAAAAAACCTTGTGAAGAGACCTGGGATGAAAGCATCCTCACCCCCACCTCCCCGGAGGGTGTGTGGTCCAGTCTGGAGGGGAGCTGTGTTGTATGTGTTTCCTCTGCTGGGACAGACAATGAGGAAGAAGGGCACCATCTAAGTCAGAGTTGTAAAACAGATCCACTACCCGTGGCACACGAGATTTGTCTAATTTATACTTTTTATGAAACTACCCTCACATTATGTGACTGCCAGCATAAATAATAAAGCATCTTACTTAAGCCATTTTACATTTACTGTGTTCGTAAGTAAATGCAACGGCCACCCTTATTCTCCAACAATAAAACCTACCCGGCCTTCTCATGAAAGATGATTGCATATGCAGTAAAAACCATAACTCATCAAAAGTTTAGCTATTTTCTCTTAAGATGGAAGAACGTTTTGCTTGAACACCGAACGTGACATTAAATATTCATGAAGCTGCATGGAGTTTAAAGACTCGCTGGAACTCTTAAATTCTTTTCAACTAGATTGAAGCTCTTTGAACCGGCGAGGTAAAGGCTGCTGTGAACCTGAAGCTGGGACTGCAAGCGGAGGATTGCTCAAGGCTCTGCGGGCTCCGGCCATCAGGATCGATTCTCCTGAAAAGCCCAACATCCTTTCAAAGTGATTCATGATAACGGCCTCCGTTTGGGTCAAACAGCATTTAACCGCTTGTAAATTTTAATTAAAAGATTTGTCACTTGAACACATAGTTTGTCATCTTGCAACTAAGCGATGTGTCTTTATCGGAGAATGACTCCGGGGAAGGCATTTGTCTAATTTGTCATCTGGACACTCATTAAGATAATTTGGTTGTTGCACAGGAATGGTTAAAATCTGTGAAATAGAGCCCGCTGCTGTGTGTAAGCAGGGCGACAGCGGAAACTACTTAAAAAAAATAATTTGTGCGCTAATTAAATTCTAATAAGCACCTTACTTCTGGTTATTTTTCATTAACAGATGTTTAACTTTCTCAGTAGAGAAAAATTCTTCAGTATCTGCAGGGGAACAGGTGGCCGCACAAGTAGCAAAA
>JAQHUG010000129.1:2301263-2330052 GCA_028555095.1 Dicrostonyx torquatus
CAAACTCCTCTCCCCTATGGTGATGGACTAATCCGCTGAAACTGGAAACAAGCCCCCAATAAAATGTTTGCAATAAAATAGTGTCTCCTCATAGCAACAGAACAGTAACCAATACCAAAGTTGACACCAGGACTGAATACTGCGGTGACAGGCCTGACCGACCATGCTGCTTCTTGGTGGAACGCGGACTTTGTGACTTTGGACCAGAAAAGTGGTTGAATGCTTTACATGGGGTCTAACGAGCCATCCTAAGAGGAGCATGGAAGACAGTAGTGTTGAGAGCAATGTAAACTATTGTCCCCAGCTAAGCAAACAACAGTGGCTGGGATCAAGATAGTTCTTGTTATATTTTAGTGAAGATGTGGCTGCTTTTTCTATTTCTTGAAAAGATGCCCAAGGCTAAATTGAAGTGTTTTCGATTGATATCATTGGCAGAGGGAATTTCAAAGCAGCTTAGTATTGACAGTGTCATGTGATCACGGGGAAGTTGAATTGTCTAGGAAGGATTAGGAGGTGTGGGCTTTCTGGAGGAGTTATGTAGCTTGACCCAGTCTTTCTCTGTCTGCAACTTTCAGATTAGAAGTAAACTTAAACCACTGTTCTAGGACCATGCCTGCCACCACACTCCCTTCACTCCCTTCCATGATGCTCATGGACCAATTAATTCTTTGAAACCATAAGCAAATCCCCACTGAAATGTTTGCTTTTATTAGTCCCTTTGGTCAAGGTGTCTATTCACAGCAATGTGTGAGGAGACCACGCTTCTTTTTTTTTTTTCTAAAAATAAACATTAATAAATGATTCCTTGTATAGCTTGGTCTAACTTGAAAATAATAATTAGGTGCTGGGTGGGTTTTTGAGTGGCAGGAAGAGAATGTGAAGAGCATCCTGAAGTCTTCACAGACAGGAACATCCATCCCCTCTTCATGAACATCAGTCTTTTCTACTCTCTGCGATCAGTTTTGGCAATAAAAATTAAAATTCAAGAAAATAAGATGCAATTATCATTGTGCCAAAAGATGTCTGGCTTTGATGTTGGGCTGTGCCACGTCCTTAACCTTGTGTGGTCCACCAGCTCTGAGATATGGCAATTATGTCATTTTGGGGGAAACTTTGGGTTACAATGTATCTGCGTGACCCCCTGAAGACTGGAAACAGGTCAGCCATGCAGACAGTCATGAGGCTGCTTGATGGAGTCATCACAGTCAGCTGAGCCTCCAGGGTTGGCACAGCTCCAGGTGGGCTGGGAAGGTGACACTGGGATGGCTTCGGGGGAGGAAACAACAGGAGACTCTCCAGTGAATTTTGCTGAATGAAGCCTGCCGTCCTTCCCTGGACTGATTTTACAAATTAAAATTTGTCTCACCATTCATATGTCTAGGAGTGGGTATGTGCACATGAATGTGGGTGCCGGCAGAGGCCAGGAGAGGGCAGCAGGGCCCCCACAACTGGAGCTACAGGTGGTTGTGTCCCTCATCGGTTCTGGGAACAGAACCTTGGTCCTCTAGAAGAGCAGCCAGTGGTGGCCTTTTCTGTAGAACCATCTCTCCTGTTCTGCCTCTTCATGTGAGGTCACTAGCTGTAATAAACTGTGCCCAGTGTCTCAGCTTCCAGTGAGTCCTATAAAAGAATTGAGTCAGATGCTAAACCAAGGATCCAATAGAGATCCTCCAAAGTTATTCAGGCAAAAACGAAAATTTAACAGTTTCTGCTCTTGCCTGGTAGAAGGAGTCCCCTCACAGAGTGTGTCTAAAAGGGGTGAGGGTTTCTCTGTACTATCTTGATATGCATCGTTTAATTTTAGCCAAGCTTTTGGTGAACAGCCCATATACTAAAAATTTTTTTGATACATTCAGCTTAAGAGATATTAAAAACAGGCAGTCCTCTTTAATGGTGGTGATAAGAGCGACATTTTGAAGACTGCTTTGTGTGTTTCTGCAGTAAATTTTGTTGGTATTCACTGGAAAGCCTATCTTTAGGGCAGAGAACTTGGCAGGTACTTCTGTTCATCGGGGTCCTTGACGACGGGGCATGAAAAGCTATATTTTTTTTTCTGCCTTTCACCGGGGCTGGTGACAGTGCCTTAATTGTCTCCCTGGAGATTGCACAGCGCTGAAGGCAGGTTAGCAACTGTCTCCTCCAGAGTCATGCTCCTGGCCTCTTCCTCGCTGTCATTGCCTGAAGCCAACACCCTCTCTGCACTGGGGCAAAGCCTTCTCCCCACCTCTAGCTCAGTCCTGTCTATAGAATGGAGGTGTCTGGTCACCTCAGTGTAATTGCTGCAGCTGGTGGCAGGGAGCCTCAGGGAAGGTAGGACTAAGCAGGAGGCTGAGCCCTCACTGGAATTCCAGAGCCTTCTGCTCGTCCTCTGGTTCTCCTATGGGTGACTGGAGGCTCGCTGCCTTTGTGTTCTGTATACATTTTGACACTTGTCACAGACGTCTTAGAGAAAGATGTGGGAGTCATCCCCGTGACCAGATAATGATGGTATTTATAGAAAGTTTCTTTCAGAATCCACAGAGGAATCCACAGATCATCACCTGTAGGGAGCCCGAGGGTGTGAGAAGTAAAAGCCATAGAAGCTGTCAAGATCCTTACTGCTGAATTGCAGCCTTCACGGGTCCCAGAAGACGAAAGTATGATTTCTCCCTCTGTCCCATTCTGCTCTGTTCTAGAAACCAACACTTACTCTATTGATCCCTTTCGCTATAAAAACACACGATTGCTGCAGCTAAGAGGCGAATGTACAGCTTCGCGTGCCTATCCTTGGGCGACTGCAGCTGGACCTGCACAGCCTGGAGAGCCTGGGAGGGCGGTCCTCTGGTGAGCATCCTTCCAGATCTCCGGTTTGAGGCAGACCCTAGGAAGCAAAATCTAAAAGTCCTAGCATGATGTTTAGGGCATTTCATGACCTGGCCCATGAAGTCCCTTTTCAGCCTGGAGAAAAATAAAGCAGTCTGTGGAGCATCTGCCCATACATTAACTCAGCACCACCGATATACTGGCTTCCACCCTAGATGGGGATGTTTTTAGAGGCCATTAGCCTGGCCTCCAGAGGAGGTCCTTGTGGCTATCTTAGTCCTGAGATCCAGTTACTCGGGGATTTTTTTTTTTAAACACTTGCTTGGAAACTCAGCTCTCCTACTAAAAAAGACCCTGTTCCCTGTTCCCTCTGCTTGCGGTAATCAGTTAATGAGCAGGAAAACAAAGGACACCAGCATCTCACCAAGGCTGGCTGGACAAAGGCCAGACGTCCTCCCATCCAATGGGATCCATCTAGGAAACAAAGCTATCAACAAAGAGGATCTCACCTGCTTGTCTGTCTTCCAGGCAGACTAAATATTTAATAGGAACCTAGGCGCTATTTATTCACTTTCATTAGATCTTTCTGACATCCGACCTTGCGTTGTGATGGGCAATTAAGATAAACACATGCTCCAGGAAGAGCCATTTTCACACCAGTCCTGGACAAGTTGAGCCACAGCTTAAGCATCTCCGTGTGCAAGCCTTATCTGCTGGATTTCGGTGTGGCTTGGCTGATCTGCACCCTCTCATTCAGGAGAAAATCAGACTCTAGTAGGTATGGATTCCTTTTTGGTGCTCACATGCATTTAATATTGCCTTTGGTTTCCTTGTCTACAGAGGGCTTCTGCTTATTAAAGTCTGTAGCCTTTCTTGATAGATTGTACATATTTGCAAGTGTCCGTGGCTCCTGTAGATTTAACTTGAATATAGAATGCTCCAGTAGGAATCACTTAAAAATATTCCCAACTCTTTGTAAGGATCAACGATAGGTAGGCAGAATTGACTGGAAGTGACGAAATTGATTCAAACGCCTTTCAGACAATTAAGTAAGCACCCTGGACCCATTCAGACTGACAGCGGTGGCAGCCAACGCCCACAGGGTTTCGGTGCCCTGCCCACCATTGTTCTCTTTCTTTTGGTTATTTGTTTATGTATTTGTTTTGAGGCAGCGATGGGCTAGGACTCCCTACAAAGATCAGACTGGACTCAAACTCTCACAGTTCCAGGGGCTTCCCATGGCCAAGTGCTGAACTAAAGGCGTGAACCACCACACTGGACGCTTGTGTCTCTTTGAGATGGGCCCTTACATAGCACAGTCTGTCGTATTAACCCAGCCTAACACTGAATGCCTGGACCTCTTGCCTCTGTCTTCGGAGTTCTGGGATTATGAACCTGTTCTACCCCATCCAGGTTTTACTCTTTTAACAAACTGACACAGCCAATAGCACATTAAAAAAAAAAAATCTGCGATCTAATATTTGTGGATACTTTCGCACTAAAGTGGGGTGGCTCAAGGCATGTGTACCTAATGGGACCAATCCAACTATGATTTTCCATGCATGGCCCCTCATACCTTCATTTCTACACAAGCGTCTATGGAACAGGTGTCCCCTGTGTCCAACATCAGGCCAGGGCCATCCCACTCACTACAGCATCTGCATGCATTCACGAAGCTCTTCTAGGTGCATCCCCACCTCCTGCTCCTACAGCCCTGACTCTGCTTCTGTTTCGGCAAAGCTGCATTGAGTGTGAGACCACGCTGACTGCTTCACCCTCATGCCCACTGGGGCGTGAGTCACACGGCAGGCGTGAAGAACGATGCATAGTGTCTGCCCCGCAGTGTCTTGGTCTACTTGACCACTGGCGTCTTGTTGGCCCTGTTTTGGATTCTGGAAACTTACGGGCATGTATACATTTTACAAAACGGGTAAAATCATACTCACCCATTGCCTTTATGTGATCCTATTTTCTCCTCCCTTGTTCTGCAATAGTGCCTACTGCTCTTTGCCTGAATGTGGTCCTTTCCATTGTCTGGTAATCTCTGCGGAGAGACCCCGAGGGCCCCGTCCGCATTGGCTGCTGTTATCAGAGCGCTCAGTGAGGTTGGCACAGGTGGGCGGCAGTGCCTGATTGCTAAAGGAATGAATGGAATCGAGGCCCAGATAGGAAAACACCCACTGTCGGAAGCAGGTAAGAGTTCCAAGAGTTCCCAGCCAGTCAGGACTATATAGAAAGGCTCTGACTCCGAAACAAAACAAACAACATAAAACAAACAACCCCTCTTAGCCCCCAAAATGAATGAAACCAGGAATTGTGCCCACACTGGCAACACTGTATCTTTGGTAGCAGACCAGTGAGACTCTTGGGAACACTGACGGGAGTGTTATTCCTAGATGCCGGTGAATGAAACAGGAGCCTGCAGAGGCCAGACAATGTCCTTGAACATCACTTATCGGGACCAGCGTGGAGATGGTTACATCCTTTCTCTTTCTCGCAAGGCTCCTTCCATCACAGCTTAATTCCTTTATTTCAGTAATGAAATGGGCAATGTTATTAAAGGGCAATCTTGCCCATCACTGTTCTGCGTGATTATTTCAGGTAACCAATTCTGCTTCATAAGTGAATGAGGTATGAGTTCTTATTAACCCTTTCTCAGACAAGGAGGTTGATGTGGCTTTGGTTGGCAGACTGCTTGACAAGCACATACCAAATCCTGATACCATCTCTAGCACATATAAGCCGGGCATGGTGGGACAGATACCCTGTAACCCCAGGACTCAGGAGATGGGAGCAGATGCATTAGAAATTCAAGGTCACCTTCAGCTGCATAGTGAGTTTGCGGCCCGCCTGATCTACATTACGCCATCTCTCAAAACAGAACAAAACCTAAGAAACTACAACAGCAAAGCTAGTCTTTGGGTCAGTGTTAGCGGAATCTCAGGTGATAAAGGCAACCCTTCCCGTGTGGTCCTGTCCTGCCTTTCCCTAGCCACCCTGACAGCCTGGGCATAGAGCTGGGGTTCAGAGACAGACCATCTACCTGAAGTATTGAAGAAGTCTGATAGGAAAAGCTCACCGAGACAACCCTGTAACAATGGACATCTTTCCTCTATTATAACAGTCTTTGCATGCTGTAGTCTTTCTTCTGGTGGTCCACACACTCAGAGGGCCTGTCCGAGTGAGGCTGTCCTTCCTCCTGGTTTTCTTTCCTTTGTACCATGAGTCAAAGGAAGCAGCTCAGAGCGTTGTTGACATAACTAGTCCAGAAATCCCTACCAGTGAGCGCGTTTCCTGGTGTTAGTAAACATTCTCTAGACATGCCCTCAGACACTGTCCGTGTTTGTGTGAGAGGCTGCTTTGTGATCTCTGACTTGCCGGTCCCTTAATTTCCACAGCCATGCTTCTGGCTTACAAGGCCGCAATCTTCTCTCCACTTGTCTTCTTGTCACTCGCCGAGACTTATTTTTTCTCTGGCTTTATGTTATTAGTGGGGGTGGGGTTTTCCAGATCCTGAAGCCCCCAGACCCAGTTTCTACATCCAACCTGAAGTCAGGACTAGCACAGTCATTCAACGTCAGACCACGATTTTTAATATGGGGTGGAAAACACCTGCCATAGAGCATCTTTCTAAGCAAAACAGAAAAATTGTTAGGTGTCGAGAGACAGCTAAGAAAGGTTTACTAAGCTCTCTGTCTCTTTTGTAATTAAGAAATACTTGTCAAGCAGAAATTACCATTTTAAACAAATTTGAGAACTGAATGATAAGCCTCAGCCATTTTTATGTTTGGTTTTCTATTTTTAATTTTAGTTTTAGTTTCTTTTATACAGGGATTTTTTTTTTATACTTGGAGGGTGTTTTGAGGTTGCTTATTATAATTTAAAATCTTTTCATATATACGATTTCTAAGCCTCAAGTGGAAGGAATGAAGAGGGGATATAGAGAGAAGTCACATTTTTGGGGGTGGTGGTCTGATGTTATGCCACATCCAGAAGGGTTAGGCAAGCAAGGGCCCAAAGTACACAGGAGCTGTGTAGCAACTTGGGCATGTGCAGTAGACTATAGGCAAGGGACCGGAAGTGGAGGGCCACAGAGCAGAGACCCAGGCGTGGTCTATCCTTGGAGCTATGCAGAAGCCACCCTGAGTGAGAGGCAGCAGGCAAGGGATAGACAATGAAATGGCCACAGGATTTGTTGGTTTGTGGCTGTTGCAAGGTCTCTGGCCTCTGTTCCAAGTGAAGTGAGCAGTTCTCCGGATCTGTGAGACAGGAATGGGGTGACAGATGTCGGGTTTAGAACTGGGTATTGACTTGAGAGACACGGCAGAAGTGGTCTGAGACCCGATCAAGAAACACCAGAGCCACAGCTGACAGAGAGCAGAAGCCACAGAGCGTCTCAGCCTCCACTGAGGACTGGACTCCAACCCAAAATTACTTGTGGGTTGTGGGTTCATATTCAGTGTGAATTGCAATCTGTGGTGGAGTGTTCCAGGCATTGCTGGCAAGGAGGAGTGTGGGTGCTCAGAGGGAAAGGGCCCAGCTGTGATGACAGTGCCACTCTCTCTGTATTCTCTTAGGTGACCAACAGTGTCTGGCTTTGGGGTTTAACAGATAACCTAAACCGAGTTTTCTCATCTTCAATCACAATTTCTATAACAATGATTTCAGATGTCACTCTCACGTAGGACGTCATTCACTGTAGTTTTTATTTTCTTGTGGTACAATGGAAAAAAAAAACCCAGAAAACTACAGATTATAATTTATATTGGAAAGTATTGTAAAGTTGGAAATCATGTGGGTGCTCCTCTTTCTTTTCCTTCCTTCTTCTCTTCCTTCCTTCATTTCTTTCTTTTCTTCCCTTCCTTTCCTCTCCCTCCTTCCTTTCCCCCATCTTTTTTCTTTCTTTCTTTCTTTCTTTCTTTCTTTCTTTCTTTCTTTCTTTCTTCCTTCCTTTCTTTTTTTCTTTCTTTCTTGAGAATTGATCAACTATTCCTGCACCCTCTAGATCATGACTTTGGACACTGACCCTTGAGAGCAATGGTTTTTCCAGTATGAAGCATCTCCCCCATCTCAGCTTCCCACATAGAGACGTGGGCACTGATTTCCAGGATGAGTTGCCCCTTCTAAAGATGACTTTGTTTGGACACATGGATGAAATAGGAGCCAGGTATTAACTTCTAAAACGATCCGGGTAAAATTTGCCCTTCATACTATGTTTTGTTTTTCACACCCCAGCGGCAACTTATTTTATTCACGGTTACTGTCTCTAACCCTTAGACAAACTAGAATAACCACAGCTCTGTATAAAAGAGAGCCTGGAAATGCTTTTCTCAAAATAGTGATCATTTGCATTTGGTTGGCGGTGTAAATTTATCTTTCTGTATAATGCTTGCTCCATCTTAAAAAGGCAATATCATAAATGAGATTATCCCTTCAGAAAGCAGTCCCAGACTGGAATAAATCAAGATCAGGAAACCTTACAAATGGCCTTTAGTATAATGGATATTACCCGAAAGTGTGCGCAATGAGTTCAAAACAACAATTTATTGCTGGGTTCTCAGTGTGGGCTTCCCCTGGAGGAACGTGTGTTTTGTCCCCACCCTGGGGTCTTAGTAACCTCCCATCATTTTGCATCTGAGAGAGTTAGCAGAGGGTCTCACAAACCACAGTCTCCCAGTTCAACTCCCTTCTCAGAGAGAGGGAGACACTGAAGGCTACGGATACTCAGAAAAACACAGTTGATGGGGAGAGGAAACTCCGAGGGCATTTTACCGCCACTGTGATGAGCTCCACATTTCCCTGGGGCACTAGAATCTTTGCTTAGTTGGTCCATAACTAGACATGAAAGGAGACCAAGAAACGCAGGGGTTAATGGGTCTTGTGTTAATCCTCTTGCCTCTGATTGTGTCCTTTGCATCAAATATCTTTCTTGATTGTTTTTGCTTTTCTAACAGATTTTATATTTTAGAAAAGTTTCTTGCTTCAGACCAAAAGCAAGTAGAAAGTAGAGAAATTTCCCATGTGGCACACATACACACACAGCCCTCCCCAGAGATCTGCCTGTCCCGGTGCTTCACAGCTTATAGTTCCCTCACACGTCATGGTCACATCAGTTCCAAACGTCCATCAGAAGTCACGTCAAGCCGGGCGGTGGTGGTGCACGCCTTTAATCCCAGCACTCGGGAGGCAGAGGCAGGCAGATCTCTGTGAGTTCGAGACCAGCCTGGTCTACAAGAGCTAGTTCCAGCACAGGCTCCAAAGCCACAGAGAAACCCTGTCTTGAAAAATTAAAAAAAAAAAAAAGAAGTCACGTCAGTGCGGCACATGTTATAGGTCTGGGCAGGCGCAGCAACATGTGAGATCGCGCGCATTCTCTCTTATGCTTTCTCAGTCTCTGTCGTTCTATGCATGCAGCTCATTTGTTTTTGGGGGGGGCGGTTGATCAACAGCCTACTCTCTGGGTGTGACACAGTTTATCATCCGTGAGTGGATTCCCACTTGCCCGCAACATTGATTAATCATGAAGAAAATGGCTTCAGACGTGTTAAAGATGTCATGTGGGCAGTGTGAAAGTCTTTTGTGAATATTCTCAAGAGATCAGTGGGCGGATTTTAATATACTTTCATGAAGCCCTGCCTAGCTGTCTTCCAGGGTGACCCTGCCATTTGTACCCCTGAGCCATCAGTGAGTGTTTGTGTTGGTCTAGGTCTTGTCTGCACTTGGAACAGCCAGGTTTTGAACTGTGACCGTGATAACAGGTGCACACCCACGGTATCATCTACTCTGCATTCCTGATGACATATAGTTTGGATCATCTTTTCATACAACTTCTGTGGTGTCAGTTCCTTTTTTAAAAAGCTGATTCTTTTCATGGCTTAAATTAAAAATAACATTATTTTTGCAAGCATTCCTTCATCTAATATGTACGTTTTCAAAATTTATCCATCTACCCTCTATCATACATGTAGTGTCCAGCGTGAGGGAAGACAGCACCTACCCCATCTCTTCTGATGTGGGAAGAACAAGAGGGTGTTGGGGTGTGCACTACTCCTAACTCCCTGGCCCATACATGTCATGGGAAAATGCATTGTCAGAGGAGAAGGAGGACATTCAAGACAAACATCCCATGGGGTACTGCAGATCTAACTAGCAAGGATATTTTTCTTTTATTTTAGCATGAGGTCATTCTTTTAAATACATGACTAATATGCATAGACACTTTAAATAATGTTGAGACAACAATGGGGCCCCTACCCTGGAGGGTATTTAAAAACCCCCTGCCGGTGGTTTCCCCTCTGTGTTCAAGGAAACTACTTGTAGCATGGGACCAAGATCCAAGCAAGGGTCCATTATCTAACTCACCATTGTTGTCTAAACAGTGACCATTTATTATTATCATTATTATTATTATTATTATTATTATTATTATTATTATTATTATTATTATTAATTATCATCCTCCCAGAAGCACACAGTCACTAAAATCTTGAGTCATTTCTTATCCCCACTGTGCTGAGACAAACAGTGCAGAGACCATGGTCAGAAGGACAGCTATACTGAGTGTCTCACATAGCATCATGGAGGCTTCACAGTGGTAAGAGCCTTCCTTGAGTGACTCTGCTCTACACAGACAGAAATGCCAGAGGAAGAAACAAAGCTGTAGAAAGTTTTATGTCTTTTAAGTTATTTGAAAATGAAAGATTTTCCCCCAAACACCAACTTTTCCCAGCAACAAGAGCAACTTATAGTTTTAGGAAGAATTAACAGCAGCCCAGAGAGGAAAATCAGAAATTCTTGATGAAATAGTCCCACAAGGTAACTGCTGGGGGCTTGGGTTCAAGGAGTTCCCCGAGGAGATGCCTATGTTAAAGGTCCAGCTCCCCCAAACAGTTCTGTCTGGCAGGGTTGCAGGAAGAGAGTCATGGGGGTGCTGACCCTCCCATGGCCAGTCTACTGTGTTCTTAATTGATTTGCCATTGGGACAAAACGACGCCAGTCTGCTGTGTTCTTAATTGATTTGCCATTGGGACAAAATGGCTATGTTGGAGGGGACCTAGTGGAGGGTCTTGCAGGTGTGACATGGGGGTGGCATTTTGTTTCAATCCCTTCCCTCTTTTGTTGCTTCTGGGCTGCTATGGGCTGAGTGGGGTCCAGCACACACACGCCTGTGATGTATTCTCTTTCTGCAGGTCGGAAGTCACGGAGCCAGGTGACCGCTGAGTGAAGCCTCCGAAGCCGGGAGCCAGGGGAACCTTTCTCTTTTCTAGTTGTTTCCCTTGGGGGTTTTGCCACAGCATCAGGAAGCAGGGTGGCAACCCATTCCTTGTTTGATACTGCAGAGCATCATGTGAACCCTCTTCATCATCTGGGGCAGAGGCATCTCTGCTCGGTTTCCTCATGGTCTCCCTCGGGTAAAGGAGTTCCTGTGGTGTCTGCAGCCTCCGAGGCAATCTCTCTCCTTACTGCCCTCTGCTCTCTGCAGTCTCTCTGGTCATTTTGTTTGCAGAGATTTTGACACATAGTCATGCTAAATTCTTAAGCGGCTATTCCCCTGCATCTCTGGCCTTTGGGTCTCTGTGTGTTCACACACCACTCCACACTATCCCTACATCAGCCAAACCGAGTCACAATGGAAATAATGGGCTGAAAAGTAAATATTGCAGATTTATGAAGGGCAAAATTTAGTTTAGAAACAAAGTCCAAATGCTTTGCTGTGAACCACTTACAAACATTTTGGTAAGAATGAGTGACTTTTCCTTTTGTAAGCACAAGGAAAACTACCTTGGAACTCAGGAAACTTTATTCATTCACTCATGTTTTTCATAATAAAATAAATTCGTGGTGACTGTTCTATTCTCTGCACTTGAAATAGCATTTTAATGAAATATGTTAAATATATATTTATACATAAATGAAGGTACAGCACAACATACAACATGCTAGCTAAGTTGACACTTTATCAACATCTCCGTTTTCTTGTTATCTAGTCACTGAGAAATTAAAACAAAACATCATTTTCTTATTTCCTTGCAGTTCTGTTTCTGGGCATGACTGATGTTCTACAAATCAAAACTTCATATAAGATTCAAACTCAGGACTTCCAAGAGAGGTGGGCAGAGTGCTGTGTGGCTCCCGTGGGCATGGGATAGTTCTGGATTCACAGGGATGGTTAATTCTTGCTGTCTCAAGACTCAAATTAAGGAAGGGCTTCTCTAGAGAAAGGAGTTTTCAGGATGGGATTCTTGAAGCCTGGAGCATCCCAATGTTGGGTGAGGAATGCATGGGTGTGCCTGCCGGGAACATGGTCCTGGGAGTGGGGTCTGCCTGGCCCAGCTTGGTACCACCACAGACCTAGCAGTTGGCCAGTTGGGTCCTACAAATTGTCCCTTTCTGCTTGGGAGACAAGAGCAGTTTTGTAATGATCAATCTCTCATTTGAGTTGGAGGTCCTGAGTGACTTTGGATCTTCCTAAAACTATTTTATTTTATGAGCCCAGTCATTCTTAAACATGACTGTGACTTTTGACCTCATTGCCACTTGGTAGATCAGAGAAGCAGATGGTTCATCAAATGTTTGTCTAATTAACTAAATCCGTTCACCATCTTTACTGTGGCTTCCCATGCATTGCCTTCATTCCCAAGTTCATGGGTCCCTCTAGTCTTCAGACACCCTTCACATCACGTTAGCTCTTCCAAGACAACTGTCCCTTCCTTAGAGCCATCGGTGCCACCAGAGATGCTGAGTTCAAGAGTCACTGAAAGTTGAGATCCTTTCTTCCACCCCCATAAAGACGGCACGGTAACAACTGAACCAAACTATAAAAATGCAGAAAGAAATGGACCCAGGTTTAGAAACTGGTTTCGCCATTATACCACGTGTGGATATTTCCGAGAAAGCCACTGAAGCTTGTCGAGCTCGTCTTGTGAGAACCACAAGCTTTTGTGACGTTTAAGTGGCGTGCTGCCTATGAACACCGGACACACTTCTGCAGGAGAATTGCTTCTCAATTTGTCTTACGGGAAATCACATGTTCTTCTGGCTTAAGCCAGTTGGAGTTGGGTTTCTGCATTGTTTGCTGTCCACAGCAAGTGTTCCATGAAGCTCTGAGGCCAGTGTCTGGCCTTGGCATCTAGCCAACTGGTGTTTATTAAAGGAGGATTACATCTGGCAACATGGCAGACATGAAGAAACACAAAGGAATCCACATTTACGCGTGCTTAAGATGACAATTGTGCAGGGATGTGCTGGGGGGCAGGAGATGGGAAGGAGGGAGTTCCTGGGGCAGGCGATGAGAAGGGGGGAGTTCCTGGGGCAGGAGATGAGAAGCAGGGAGCTCCAGACCCCTTCCGACTTGATCTTTGAGACCACTAAAAACTCACTGTGATGACACAGCTCAGCCCATCCGCATTTCCAGTTGTGGTTAAATGTTCTCTATCCCTAAAAGAGTGTGTCTTCAAGATGAGAGAGTAGGGCACCCTTCAAACATGGAGGAAAACAGAAAAAGAAAACCAATCTGCATATTTCTTTCTGTCAACATTCTTGCAGGCGGAACGTGTTTTGACCGTTCGTTTCACGGGATACTGTGATTTGAACACAGCTGCTCTCTGAAATTCTAACTGCTGAGCCATCATCTCCGAGGGTAAGGCCTCTGCCAGGCTCTGAGGATACAAGCTCTGGCCTGGAGCTAATGAACTAAAAGATGTTTCTCTGAGTAGTGCCCTCCCTGCCATTGCCACTTGAGCACAGAACACTGAAAGAATTCACCCACAGGGAAAGACCAGGTGCCAAAGCTGCTGGTACATGACTTGCTATATTTGAACTTTCACCTCGTTTGTGGTATTCTGTTATGGCACAGGATCAGGTAAACCCACAGGACACAGATGGAATACAGACCAGTAGGCTTCAGACTTTTCAGGTGTCACGTGTCCCCCTGGGAGAACACACCTCACGGGAGGGGCTTACCTACCTCTGTGAGTGCCTCTTTGTAATAGGACACGCTAAATAATCTACAGGATCAGTGCCCATCAAGAGGACTTTATCAAACGCTGCATGTCTTCTCCCCAACCTGACACCACACTCTTCATCAGCCAGTTCATCCATATAGGATGTCGTCCCTCCCTCCGAGTGTCCCCAGTTTCTCCAGCTCCATCAGCTCTCTCTGCTCCCGTGGGCCCTTGACTCCCTATGCTTATCTCAATATTCTCCCGCGTTCAGAGTCATGGTTTCTCCCAGATTCTTATTTTGGAATAATTTAGTGCACAGCATGTACTAAGCACATGCCAGGCGGTGGCTTTAGATATAAAAGAGGATGTGCAAAGTTCTGTCAAGGGTCTCAGAGTTAGTTTTGAGTCAGACATTTAGACAAAATAGTAAAAACCATGGCAATTTTTTTCCAGTTTTGGAGGCAAAGTAGCCTCCTTCGCGAGGGCACAGCCTGACTTGCTTCTCATCTGCTGCCTGCCAATCCACCTCCCTTCCACTCTCACCGCGCTCAAGAACGAACTCACCATCTGCCCTGAAAAAATTATTCTCCCTGTGACCACCTGCCTCTGCTAGGGGTTTCCTGACTGGCCTCCTCACCGGAGCGTGGGGCTGGATGCCTTGGTATTTTCTGCACATTTGAACTCCCGTGAATGCGTAAGCACTTTTCATTTTAAAAGCAACAACTCTCCTCTTGCTTGTCATCATTTTCTGTCACTTGCCTCCCAAACTGCATCCACCTGTGTGCATGTCCCTGCTATTGCTCTGCTGTCCTAGGGAGGTCTGCAACCTCAAGGCCTCCTCTATCCGTCAGACATGCCCAACCCATGCATTCTGGGATACCAACGAATTCAGCCTAATGCAAAAACCATAAACTTACAACCTCATATGGTATTTTTAAAAATTTAATTGCATGATTGTTTTTGAGTGTGACCTTTATAGATGACAATATAATGTCAAAAGGTTGGAGACACCACAAAGAAAATCTCTATGAATCATCCCTGTGTGGAGAAGAGCTGTACACAACCTGAGTATTTACTGATGGGAAGTCTACTTTCTAAAAGTTTCTCCTTTAGTTACAGATTATTTTAACTGGTGAAATGTCCTCCTAATTGGGTAATTCTGTACCTTTCCTTCTCTGCTTTTCTCTTCAGAAAACACACTAGCTTTGCTAAACTATTAAACTTCATGCTTTAAAGAAAACTAGTTCATGTCTTGAAGTCAAATGCAGAGGTGTCTTCTTCCCTGCTTTCCTCCTTGATGTTTGGTGACAAGACCTCCCACTGTCCAGCTGTCGACTAGCCATTCTCCTGTCTCTGCGCCCAGTGCTGCACCTATGGGGTGTGCACAGTCATTCTTGGCCTCTTATGTGGGTGCTATGTTCAGCTGTAGACTAGTCATTCCCCTGTCTCTACACCCAGTGGTGCAGCTATGGGTGTGCACAGCCATAAAAGGCTTCTTACCTGGATGGTGGAAATTTAAACTAAGCTTCTGATGTTTGTAGGGCAAACGCTTTTACCCTCTGAGCCAGCTCCCCAGTCCCAAGATAATGAATTTTAGGTCTCGGTATCTGGGTTGCCTCCCTGTTGGTATTTTATACTTGCCAGTGTTGTGAAAATGTAGCATCTGCGGGGCTGCCATGGTGACCCCATAGGGAAAGGAGCTTGCGGCTAAGCCTGAGGACCTAAGAGTGGTCCTAGGGACCCACACGGTAGAAGGAAGGAACCAAGAGAACTGAATCTAACTCATTGTCCTTAGACCCACTTCCAAGAGAGATGAATGTAACTTTATTTATCTATTTATTTATATTATTGCTATCAGGAAATAAAGGAGCCACTTCCCGGATTCTTTATATATAACTCTTATCATCCTATTCCCTTCCCAAATTCAACAGACTTAAGTGTTGCCAGGTTTTGTTTCTCCCAAGCAATGCTATTTTGGCCAAGCCTCACTTGATGTCCTAAGCCACCCAGCATCCATGTCCACTCTAGCTGAGCTCACTGTCTCTTCACTAAGCACATTTGACCTTGGCAGAGGTGGGAATGTCTCCTCAGTTTCTCCTGATTGATTCCCTCACATCCCGAGTGGCTTCTCTGAAAGGACATCTCTTCATAGTGCCTTGATCCCCTTTTATTTACTTTACAGCCTCACTTGAGAAAGTAAGAAGAGGATTTTGGTTTCACCCCAGGGAAAACCAGACCACTGCCTATGGCTGCAGGAAGGCATTCTCTAGTCACTGTGTACCCCTTCTGATGGTGTTGTTTTTTAATCAGGGTCTTTGGCCTCCAGGCTAACATGTGGCTGTCAGTGAGCACTCTCACTCCGGCTGTATCAGCATTGACCTTGTAAATAATCTACAGTTGAAGGCTGGCCTCTATGAGGCATGGAAACTCAAGGACAGCCACATGGGGCACTGAGACTCAGTATGAATGCTGGGCACTGACTGTGATATCTCATTTTCTGCATCTTTGTTCTGTAATAAATGGAGAGAGAAGTTAATGCTAGTGTCTGGAGTGTAGGGAGACACAGTGCTCGGTCTTCATGTGGCCTGGGTGGCAACCATCCAAACTCACAGTGTAGATGCACAGTCCCACTTAGGCACTAGGATGCGCCGTGTATTATTCATAGTAAATTCCTTCATTGTTGCAGAATATTTGCTCAAGTATGTAAGGATGTGTTGCTGTCTCACCTTGCTTGCCTAAGGCACCTGATTGGTCTAATAAAAAGTTGAATGGCCAATAGCAAGGGAGGAGGTATAGGCGGAACTTCCAGACAGGAAGAGTGAGGAGGAGGAGGAATTTAGGCTGGGAAGGAGAGAAAGAAAAGAGATAAAAGAAGTAAGGAGACAATAGGAACCAACCAGACACAGAGGAAGCAAAAAAGTAAGATATACAGAATGAAAGAAAGGTAAAAAGCCCCAAGGTCAAATTTAGATGAATAGAAACAAGTTAAAATAAATCAAAAGAGCCAGTTGGGACAAGCCTAAGCCAAGCATTTGTAATTCTCCATGTCTTTATCTGGGAGCTGGTTGGTGGCCCAAAGAAAATTCCAACTACCTTATATTACACATGTTATTACAAAAAATGAACAACTATATTAATCTTATTAAACATCAGAATCTTGTTGAAGGTGTAGCTCACTGGAGGTAAATTATTAGGTAGAAATCACACCAAATGATCAACAGTTTAAATTTTGTAAGATGGAAAAAACGTAACCTACGAATTTCTGAGCTCAGGAGTTTCATAGTTGACTTGGACATCAACTTGACAGGATTTAAAATCACCATGGGAACAAGCCCCTGGACATGTCTGTGAGTACGTTTGTAGGCAGTTAATTGAGGTTGAATTACCTTGCCTAGCTGTGGGCAGTACTATCCTATAGTCTGGAGTCCCAAATGAATACAAAAGAAAAAGCAAGGTGAGCACCAGTGTTCAGCTGCTCCCTGACTGTGGATGCAGTGTGACCCCAGGCCCCTTCCCCATACGATGGACTGTGTGAGTCTACACATCCAAATCTCCGTGCTCCCTGGCTGTGGGTGCAGTGTGACCCCAGGCCCCTTTCCCATACGATGGACTATGTGAATCTACACATTCAACTCTCCGTGCACCCTGGCTGTGGGTACAGTGTGACCCCAGGCCCCTTCCCCATACGATGGACTATGTGAATCTACACATCCACCACGATGGACTGTGTGAGTCTACACATCCACCACGATGGTCTGCATGAGTCTACACACGCAGCTGTGCCTCTGAAGCCCAAGCGTTCTATTGACATCTTCAATCGTATTTCCTATGAAGACTTTGCTTTAAATGAAACAGTTATTCAGCCAACATTCACTGAGATCAAGCTACCGCTCCCCAGGGATGAACACCTGATAGATGTGTCTGAGAATCTCTTTGCCACTTGTCTGTATGTGACATAAAATTATTCCAGAGACTTCACGCTCAGGAAGGAGATCTCTCTTTTCCCGTATCTCACAGTTGTGGCTGACTAGAGGAGTCTGACAGCTTGGGACCTGCGATGATAGTTTGCCTTGTAATTATAATTTTTTCCGACTTCTTTTACCATAAACAGAGTTTGGCTCTGATAGCAAGGGATAATTCTAAGTCATGTGACACACCCTAAAACAGTGAGGGAAAACAGAGTGTTGTGTGAGCCAAGCAGTGCCGAAGCAGAGCTCGGGACCAGGGGGGAGTGGAGACATCTGAGGCCGGAAGTGGGTTCACGCTGACCTGGGACTAGCTGCGGGGCAATTGCAGCAGCTTTAAAGTCTTAGGATTGGAAATGCTGACAGATCTGGGTTTGGCTTCAATGCAGCAGCAGTTGAAAGGGGAGGGGAGGGAGAGGGTGGAGTGGATGTGGACCAAAGCCTGACATTCTTTCCTTGTCAAATATATCCCGTGTTCTTGGAGTTACCCTGACTTCCTCATAGATGATGAGGAGAGATGGATTCATAGTCTTTTGTGTCTTGGACTATGAAGATTATGACTGCATTCTTTTTTTCTAATCCAAATGTAATGCTCTCGACAAAGAAAAGCATCTGAAGTGGGCATCCTGGGGGGGCCCTGAAAGACCCTAAATTGGAATAGTTGTATAAAAATGAATATTTGATTATCTTCTATTCTGTTCACATGACAGGAAGATGTGCGGTAACAAGGCACAGATTCATTATCTACCACCAGGGTCCCGTGACAACCTGTCAGGGGATTCAGCGCACAAGCTTCCCATCGCAGAAACTCCACATCACACCACCCTTCACAGCCCCTGAAACTGCCTGCGACTTTGAGAACATCTCTTCCTAACACCGGAGAGGAGAGCCAATCAAAACAACACATCAAGACTCTCTGTGCTTAATCTGGATTTTCTTTAACACCGACTTCAAGGGATCAGAGAACCAAGGTATGACGTGTCTGGTTTCCATGACTCTGGCCTCCCATGTTATCAAGAACCGATGAGAAAGCTTTTAATATCAAAACTGCCAATCACCAATGGAGTTTTAGCGAAAGTGGTGCCTGCTAGATCTTCCAACAGGGGGCCAACAGATCACCTGATGCTGCCTCGTTTCTGTTGTCAAGTACACACAAGTACACACAAGTTCACACACACACACACACACACACACACACAGAGAGAGAGAGTGTGGACACCATAAGCATCATTGGCCACCTTTGTAGTTCCCTCTTCTCAAACCGTCTTCTGAAATATCGTATACACTATATGTGTAACTGGAAATAACAAACGTTTCTGAATTGCTTTTAAGAAGACACAATTCTGTTCTATACTTCTAGACCATTTCTCGGTGGCAGGGTTTTGAATCTATTCTTATGAATAAATTACTGTCGGTGCCGTTGATTCCTGGGGGGGGGATGATTTGTTGGTTCTCTCAATTTGGTCTTTTGAGAACTCTCATGTTCCTCCTCTTACATATATAAACTGTGGGTCATAAAAAGATGAATGAAGAATAAAATAGAAGCATAAAATATTTGGATGTAAGCACACACACAGTGTAGTGGAGGGCATGATGTGCACACCTGACAAATAGCTCAAGATCCCAAACAAAACCCTTGCTGTCCCCGAGTTCTTGTCAGAGCACTTTTTACTATGTGTTAATATCTGGCTGTCTTCAAGGTGGGTATATAATTCTATATGCTCGGATCTTGTCAAAACAGCAAGCAGCCACCTTATAGCTCCATCCTTTACAGAGACAAACTGTAGCTAAAACCTGTTGTTCATGGGCATGGGCTGTCACTAAATCCAAACCACGAAATGCAGGAACAGAAGCACATGGCACACTCTTAACAGCCTAGAGGTGGTCCTCACCCCAGGGCCCCTTCCTTGGGAGGGTCCAGCAGGTCTCTGCTCCCATTATGATGAAGCACATGGCCTTTAGACTCACAGCATTGTAAAACACAGCAGCACATCCTCCAGAAGAAGGTGCTAACAAGGAAGGATGTGTGCTGAGCGGTTGACATCCATGGGTCTATTAATTTACGAAGTGAAAACGAGCATCTCATCATCATACAGACCTGGTCTCCAGTCATCAGGGAGCAGCTGTACACTCTCCCTGCTTCTCTGCTGCCCTAAAGAGGGACGGCTGGGGTCTGCAGCTCCTGCCTGCAACCCCGCCAAAAAAAACGAGAGATGGGAAGCACAGCCGTGAAAGGTCCAGGCTTGGCTCCCAGCATCAGAAAATTATGGGGCTGCAATTCCTCCAGCTGCTGTGGCTACCTGTCCTCTGCCAGAGCCTCCCACTTTCGTATCTTCTGCCCAATGGGTCTGGCCATTCGTCTCCAAAAGCTAATGTGTAGCTGATCACGGAAAGCGCCAAGCCCAATCAGTGTGCTTACTTGTGGCCACTCATGAGCTCATTTGCTGTAATCACGGGAGACTCTGGGGTCATTCCTCAACCACAGGGGCACTCATTGGAGAGGGCCGTGGGTGCCTCTACCCAGCTGCCTGCCAGGTCTCTTGGCTTCCACTGTTCTCATCATTTGGATGTAGCCAGTTGTACTCAAAGTTGTTTCAAAGGCAAATGAGTTCCTCTCAGTAGAAGTCTTCTGCTGCCAGCTGCTTCTGAGGCAGCAGGATAAACAAGAGACCAGAGACACCACAGGATCCGGACCTCCTTTGTTTCTTTGTCATATTCTAAAATCTACGCGGTGTTAGTTTTAAACAAGAGCTTATTTTATGTTGGAGAAATGAACTTTCCTTGGATGCCTACCAGAACAGTCTCTTAAAATCAGGGCTTGATTTGACTCCTGATGCTTCTCTGTACAACAGTTTTTTTTTTTAAAGATTTATTTATCAATTATGTACACAGCATTCTACTTGCATGTGTCCCTGCAGGCCAGAAGAGGGCACCAGATCTTATTACAGATGGTTGTGAGCCATTGTGTGGTTGCACAACAGTTTTTATTCTCTCTCTCTCTCCCTCTCTTTCTCTCTCTCTCCCTCTCTCCTTCTCTCTCTCTCTCTCTCTCTCTCTGTGTGTGTGTATGAGAGAGTGCATGTGTGTCTCTCTGTGTATGAGTGTGTGTGAGTGTGAGAGAGTGTGTGTGAGTGTATGAACAGGTAGAGATCAGGTGTCCTTCACCCCACTTTATGGGAGAATCTCTTCCGAACCTGGTCTTGCCATGTTGGTTATACAGACGGGTCAGTAAGCCCCAACAATTCTTCTGTGCTCCCCTGTCCCACCAGGGCTTACACGACAAACTCATACCACTGGGTCTCACTTTCACTTGGAACTGAACCCTGACTCTCCTGCCTGTGCAGTAGGCACATTATCCACCAACCTGCCACGCTTACAGTTTTCAAATTTTGAAATCTCTCCAGAAATGGAGCCACTTGTTGTATTTCAACCTCCACTCGAGGATCGAGGCTCAGTAATTTTGGAAATGTCCAAGACCCACATGGGAGAAGGCAAAGTACAGTTTCTACCCCAAGGCTCTCCATGTGAGGGTGGTGGGAGTCTCTCATTACAGCATCACCTCCGCCTGAGCCTTGCAGGACTCCACGATGCTCTCCAGTTTTTGCTGTAGATAGTCACCGCCAGTCTGGTGTTTAGACACACAGATAAAATTTTGGCAATTTCTCATCTGTCGCCATCTACTACTGAGAGAGGAATAAATAGCCCACAAAAACAAACAATGTAGTGTATTTTACTGAAATAAATAAAAATGAATAAAAAGTGTTTTTCCAAAGTAAACTCCAGGTCGACATATGTGTGGGCCATGACTGTCAGCATGGCTCCTACAGTCTTATTAACTCAACGATTGTAGAATTCACAAACAGTAGCGCTCTTTCTGTGGAAGTAGGATTCGATTTGAAAACTATACCTTGGAGTCTTAATGGTCAACAGGAAGCTGTGAATTTAAAAGCCAAGAATCCAAGGCACTGAGACTCTGTTGGGCTGGAGTTGGGCTCAGCCTGGAAAAGTGTTGACTGTGTAAGCCTAGTGACTGAGTTTGAATCACACAAAATCTGAATTCAGGGACAGTGAACCTACAGAATGGAAGGCAGAAACAGAGCATCTAGCTGGCCTGGTGTGTCCTGCAGCAGAGACCCTGTGTCATGAAGTTGAGGGTTATAACCCTAGGTTCCCTCTGACCTCCGTGTAGAAGTATGATATGGGATTCCCCTCTGTATACTGTGACTATGTTTTATTACTGTTGGTTAATAAAGAAGCTATTTTGGTCAATGACTTAGCAGAGTAAAGCCAGGAAGGAAATCAGAACAGAGCTAGAGAGAGAATAGGCGGAGTCAGAGAGATGCCGTGTAGCTGCCAAAGGAGAAAAACACCTACCAGTAGGCCATAGCCTTGTGGTGATACATAGATGGATAGGAATCAGTGAATTTAAGATATAAGAGCTAGCTAGAAATATGCCTGAGACATTGGCTAAACAGTATTTATTAATATAGATTCTGTGTGATTATTCGGGTCCGGGCAGCTGGGAAATGAACGAACAGTCTCTATTTACAGATGTACGTGGCCACATTCACAGAGCATACATCCCCCAACACACACACACACACACACACACACACACACACACACACACACACACACAGACCCGCAGAACAAAGTCAGTGACCTGAGCTAATACAAACGAGACAATTCTATAATAATTTCCTTTTTTAATATTAATCCAAATATCCCACCAGGGCCTTTTGTTTTGCTTTCCAAATAGTCCATGATGAGGGAAAGATGATTTTATTGAAACTTCAGGTTTATTATAAGTCTGAATATATAGTTAGGTCCACACTGTGGTTATTGGAGTCGAGGTCAAGCCTTCCAGCAGAGAAGCACGAAGAGTGTCTGAAGGGTAGCTCACTGTCTCCAGAGCCATGATTTAGCTCTAAAACTCTGACAGCTTGCAACGACGTTAAGATGAGTCTAGGACCAAAGTGTGGACCTGGCAGGTGATTACGGACGGAAGCGAGGGTGCGCTTTTGAAGTGCGCCTTGGGGGACAGGGAATAAAATGAAGACAGCTCTTTGATTGTTTTGCAGTTATTTTTTTAACTCCAGCATACACTACGTGCATCGCCTTCTGCAAAACTAGCTGTTGGATAAGGAAAGGCGGGTTGTCCTTGCCCTGTCAGTGAGCTTAGAGAATCCCACGTACAACAAAACTTCCCAGATCTCTTTATGTTGGGGTGTGAAACTTGCACCCCTAAGACAGTGATGCAGAATTCTAGGCCCCGGAGTCTATTTAGCCGATCGAGCCACATTTGTTAAGATGCTGTACGAAAGGGGCATGGTTGGGAGATACACTAATTCTCTTGTGTGCCGTGCAGCCTTTGCTCCAAAATTGGGCGCGTGCATTGCTTCAATTGCTCATTACAGGGTCAGCCCAACAGGGTGGGAAATTAAGCGTTCATGCACCTGGCAGCTTTGATGGCCCAGTCTGTAAGTCGGAGCAATATTTTTTAACATATTTTTCTATGTGGCTCATGGTTGGCTCTGTCATAATAAATTTTTCTGATACGAACTGCAGTTATGGTTGACATGATCTGAAATCAGAGTGGCGTGTCCTTTTCCTAAATATTCTTAGGCTCGCCAAGTATCAGCAGCTGTGTTTTCGCTGAGGAGACAGAGGCCTATCAACCCACTGTTCAGTAACAATGCAGTGAGAAGGATTTCCCTTCTTTCTCTACACTCAAACTGGCCAGATTATCAGGGTTCACATTATAACTTCACAGTATAGTATATTCTGCCAATATTGGTAAATTATTGAAAATGCGTCAGAAGTTGGAATTATTAAAATTTTAGAGGAAAACAAGTGGCATATTCAACTAGCCAGGAACTCGCCGAGGTACCACACTGTTCTTTATTCTCAGACCCAAATGGTGAGTTCCTTCTCCAAAAACCAACATTTTCTCTTCTGAGTACAGTCAAGTGTTTAGATAGTTTTTACTTATACTAAAATGCAGCTTTGCTTATGTAAAATGATCTCCACTGGGAATATTAATGTAAAAAAATGGATAAGTAAGACTCTGGGAATAAATGTATGGATGCTAACATTTGACACGATTATCAATAAATTAATCATGTTATTTATATAGTTAAACCAGATGAGAACTATCACATATTATACACTAATAAATATCACAGGCTAGTTTCTTATGATAAATGAGTTTATAATTCAATTAAAAACATACAATTTAGACTCTGTGAAGTCAAATGAGTTTTGGAGAAATCTGCTTTTATCACCTTTGCGGACTTTCTACGGTGACTCTAAACTCGGAAGCTCTTCTGCCTCTGTCTTAACCGGCTGTCTTCAGTTTCCCAGCTGTTGAGTGATTTTCGTTCTATCGGACTTGTACAGAAACTTACCCCACCCGTTAAAGAACGTAAGTCGTAAAGAAAAGCTCACAGAATGGTGAGCATCCCTGTGTACCTGCCAGCTCCTGGTCAGTGTCACCTGTGGAAGTGTGACAGGAAGGAGACCACGGGACAGATGGGGAAGCAGAGAGGTGGTCAGGTCCGGCCGTGGAAGGAATAAGTCAGCCAGTTTTCATGTTTACGGGGCTTTTGCAGTCATTTCATCCCAGCTTGGCCGGGGCTGATGTTCGCACCGGCCGGGGCTGAAGGACGCACTGGCCCATGCTTAGATGGATTGACTGCAAATGTCCACGCGTGACTGAGACCCCTGCTTCTGAAACCACACCAGATTAAAAGACAATTTAGCTGTGATTTGCCTTTTGTGGATGTCCTAGTGAGCACCCCTGAGGCATGGGAGTTCACAGAATCCTTTCTTCTCTTGGAAGTTTGATTCCAGGACCTTTGATGGAGGGGTTAGATATTTGTGACATCCTGCAATCCTAGACTCCATGCAACTCCCCCAGGGCACCAAAGTGCTCAGGTCCATCTGACTGGAAACAGTCAATTTCAGGAAGCTTATAAGGGAGACCGAGGCAATTTCACAGGTGACTTAGGCTCGCAGAGCTTTTACACCTGCTTTATAGAGCTCTCATACAAATTAAGAGCTGAAAGGAAACTTTAAGATTATCTAACCTCTCATTCCCCCTTTAGGATGCGGTATTCCCCGGGGGCATGGAGGTTGGCTGATGATTAGAGCGGCACACTTTGTTCTAGTGCCTTTGAATGGGTCCCAGCATGCCTGAAGTTCACACAGGACGGACAGAATCGCAGAGCTTGTGGATGACCAAGAATCCTAATGGCTGCGCTGTATTGCCCAAGTACATCAACCTATTTCACCAAGACCGATACAAACGAAACATTAAAAACAAACAGAGTGCGCGGGGCAGGCGGGGCAGCTGCCTCCACAGTCAGGCAGGAGGACTGATTTTTTTTTTTCAGTTTTCGTTAGAGCAGTTTCGATATGTCACTATTCCATTTCTAGAAGTGATCCTTGCTCAAGGGATTAGTGCAAGTCACAGGCTGACGAAATAAATGCGGCGGCGGAAGCCGAGATGTTACCAGATCCTGACGCAAGGGTGGCTTCAGCAGGAGACAGCTCAGAGGTGCCACCTAGTGACTCTAGTTTCCTGGCCGAAAGGCCGCGAAAGGCAGAGAGATACCTTAGCAGAGAATGAGGTTTGGGTATGCTTCAGGCCTGAGTCGAGTGTGTAACACTAACAGCCATTTCGCAGCTCACTCTGCCTGATCTAACTCAGAAGACACCACGAGTACCAGGCTGAAAGCATCGGAAGGACACAAGGACAACAACTAACCCCACAGGCTGTGCCTCCCCTGCACCCGGCTCTTTAGTTCTGACTAAATGCGGCAGACACCGCTTCTCCACACGAGATGACGAAAAGGGGAAAACGCATTCCCGACTACACAATTACATCTTCAGAATATTTTGTTTTTATTTTTATTTTTTTAAATTGTAGTTTGTTCTCTCTCTCTCTCTCTCTCTCTCTCTCTCTCTCTCTCTTTCGTTATTATGTATACAACATTCTGCCTCTATGTATGCCTGCAGGCCAGAAGAGGGCGCCAGATCTCATTACGGATGGTTGTGAGCCACCATGTGGTAGCTGGGAATCGAACTCAGGACCTCTGGAAGAGCAACCAGTGCGCTTAACCACTGAGCCATCTTTCCAGCCCTATTTTGTTTTTAATGGCTCATGTTTTAGTTATGCTTTCATTGCTGTGAGGAAACACCATGGCCAGGGCAACTTTCAGAAAATAAGAGTTTCTTGTGCCTTTAGACTTTCAGAGGTTATGTGTCCACAACCATGGTGGCTGGGAACTTGGCAGCGGGCAGGCAGGCACGGCCCTGGAGCCGCAGTTTGACAGCTTAGTTTATAAGGCACACCCACCAGGTCGAGCCAGAGAACTAACTGGGAGTGGCAAGTTTCAGACTTTCCTTTGGAAGCTGAAAGTTCACTCCAAGGGACACACCTTCTCCAACAAGGCCACACCTCCTAATCCTTCCTAAACAGTTTCACCAACTAGGAATTAAGGACTCAAACATATGAGGCTATGGGGCTATTCTCACTGAAACCACCACGGAGCCCATCATTGGACATTTACATGTGAATGGTAATTGTGTGTACGCAGTCATAAATAGATACTGTGTGCTTCTCTCAACCTAAGGAACTCCAACAGAAGGAGGAAGGTGGGCACACTCAAATTTTCCTCAATGCCTATAAGCCATGTATGAAGACTGTCTGATCACAGTCTCATTTTAAAATCTGAGAGAAATCAGAAATCAAGGGGGTTTGGTGGTTCAAGTGTAAGAGAGGGTAGAAAAATACCCAAATCCAGAACTGCATGCTACTATGTATGAAGTAAGAACTCAGGAGTCACATGCTACTATGTATGAAGTAAGAACTCAGGAGTCACATGCTATTATGTATGAAGTAAGAACTCATGAGTCACACGCTACTATGTATGAAGTAAGAACTCAGGAGTCACATGCTACTATGTATGAAGTAAGAACTCATGAGTCACATGTTATTATGTATGAAGTAAGAACTCAGGAGTCACATGCCTGGATTCACAGGTGGATTCAGTTACGTATAGAACCCAGCCAAGCTGTCATTTTCACTGGTGACCTGGGAACAAAAGACTCTCCCTGATACCCAAGCAACGCAACTGTAAAAATGCACACTCCCATGAATGCATGCTCACACACACACACACACACACACACACACACGCACACACACACACACGCACACACACACACAGTTGAACAGTGGTGGCATCTCACTACTGGAGTGATGGGTGCGTCTTAGGTGGGTTGGGATAAACATAGATCAGGGACAGAAGGTTCATGAGCCACTCAGCAGCCAAAGCTTTTCTGAAGATCACTAAGAATGTCTCTTTCAAACATCTAAGGTACAAGGCGTGACCTTAAAGATGGTAGGTTCTGTCTGTGGAGAGAGAGGCTACCGATCTACATGTCAAGGGGTTGCTTTTGAGAAGCACTTTAAATACATTCAAAATAACTTAAAACTGTAAGCCAACTTGAAGGGCGGGCACAGATTCTATCACTTTCAAGCGAAGCACAGATCGGTCCTGTCTAGTTTCCCCTTTAATGTCACTATACAGCCCATTGGAAAGCATCAACAGGGTAAATGCAGTTACTCCTTACAGGTGCCCGATGAGGAAGACAGCCCCTGGTGATTGACGGCAATGGAGATTCCCTCCTGACCAATAAGCTCTCACCAGTTCAACAGTGCAACTCCCACTGTTGGGAATAACTTGGGAATAAAAAGGATACTTCTTTGAAAGTCCCTCATCAGGGCTATGGCAGAAGCAAGCATTGGTTTAACAACTGATCAGTTGGACACGAGATAAGCATTTTTCAGTCTGACCACAGGCACCATCTGGCTTCTCTGCACTACGGGGTGACCTGGGGGATACTGGTAGCTGCCCCCACAAATCACCTGAAGTGGTAGTGGAAAGCAAAGACCCAAGGGCTCACCTAATCTTATTCTTTAATTGTAAAATTTCAGCTAGAACGTATTTCTCCTTTTTACTGTGCTTTTGGTATTTTCACAGTTGAAGCCCACTCAGGATCTCCGCATTTCTACTTAGAACAGCTACAGACGGGCGTCTGCTCACTGGTGTCTAGAATCCCAAGTCCAGAAAAGGAACCGTTTCCTACACGTTCTATTGGCAAATGAGCTAAAGCGTCATCAGTTCCCTTCCTCTCAAAATTAGCTTGGTGTCTGGTTTTCTCTCATTGATCCATTATCCACCTGGGATTTATCTCTTGCATTAAGATTGTGTACGTCTATCTTAGTATGGGCAGACACGTGTGTATGTGCACCCATGCAGTGTGTGCATGTGTGTTGATGTATAATCTAAGCTTAGTTTATGAAATGTTGAAATATTGGAAATAATGTAGTATTACACACACGATCTTTCTAATGTATTTTACTTTTCCTGCAGTGAAATGGCTGATAATACATACAGAATATAAAACTAAACACACAGAAATAATCTGTGCTCTCAATACTCATGACCTAAATATGACAAAAATTCAAGGAGGGTTGGGTAAGTTCTGAGGCCAAGTTTTAGAACTAAGCTGAGTAATTACTTGTTCTGTTATGAGAGCCAGAGCGGCCGTGGCCGGAGGAGGTCAAGGACCCGACTTCTGGAGCCCATGGTTTCACTGCCTTGGGTGGTGAAGAAGAATGATAAGTCTATTTGGGACTTTTAACCTACAAACTACTGAGATTACAAATCTGAGTTGTTTGATGTTTTCATGGCTACAATCATTTCTTATAGAACAAAGAGAAGCCGGGCGGTGGTGGCACATGCCTTTAATCCCAGCACTCGGGAGGCAGAGGCAGGCGGATCTCTGTGAGTTCGAGGCCAGCCTGTTCTACAAGAACTAGTTCCAGGTCAGGCTCCAAAAGTTACAGAGAAACCCTGTCTCGAAGAACAAAAAAAAAAAAAAAAACAAAAAAACAAGAACCAAGAGAAAACTCATACATGTATAAAATCACGTGTCCATTTATCCATCCATTGATAATCAGCCAAATATACCTTGTATGTTTTTTAAATGTAAGTTACAGATTTATTT
>JAQHUG010000129.1:2348091-2408360 GCA_028555095.1 Dicrostonyx torquatus
AGAGAGAGAGGTCCTCCCCAAGGAAGAACACACTTACTGGGAGTGAGAGAGAGAGATGGTCCTCCCCAAGGAAGAACACACTTACTGGGAGTGAGAGAGGTGATCCTCCCCAACGAAGAACACACTTATTGATTATCCAGTACCAAAGTATCAGTACTGAAAACACACATACAGATAAATTTTTACAGACTGAATGGGCTATATTTAGGAACACACAGGTATATACATTTATACTTATATACCTGCAATAACAATTATTAAAAAGAAGACGTCATGAATTTGAAGGAGGGTGGGGGTATACGGGAGGATTTGGAGAGAGAAAGAGGAAAGGAGAAATGTAATTAAATTGTAATCTCAAAAATAAAAAAGGAGAACAATCGAGGTGGACAGTTCCTAAAGAATGAGACTGAGATTAATCCTTAGTTGCCACATGCACATAAACACACATGCCTGGTATATAAACACATAAGCCCTGTGCACACATATGAGCACAAACATTCACATACACATGCACACGCGCGCACACAAACACAGAAAGTGCTTTGACTTCTTATCTCATGGTATTCTACACACTACATCCAATTTACCCACTTGCCCTCAGGTCCCAGGAGTTTAATTCTGTGTGCATAAGAAAACCTTGCTTCTTTGAAATATGTACTTTGGGTAAGGATAAATCATCACTGATATTTTGCTCCAGTCAATCGTTTCTGGGGTGATTAAAGGTCCGGGAATTTGTGGCTTCTTCTGAAAGAAGCCAGACCAACGAAACTCTAGATGTGCTGCATTTGATGGAGCTTGGCTCTCCGGGGTCCAGCTTATCTGAGATCATGTGTGTTTCCTTTGTGTCCCTACAGTTTGCCATTAGGACATGTTTGTGTTCAAACTTTATGCCCCCCCACATTATCTGCCTTTTCTCTGTTATAACAAATCATTTTGTAATTAACTGAAGGGAAAAGGAAGAAAAATCACGGCATGGTCAGAAGAACAGCAATTATCTTGGCTAGATGCTACCACTAGAATTTGCACAGTGAAAACTGGTTTAATCAGGTCTTTACTTTTAAAAGACGCTTAAGAGAAGCTCACATAGGTGAACACCATGGTCCTCAGGTGTCACCGTTTCTCTAATAAGTAGTCATCGAATATTACTGTGACCCAGAGATTTAGTCCCTGAAAATGAGATTGTGAAAAAAAAAGCTAAGTTTCTAACTTTGTGAAGTTTACAAGTTGTGAGAAAGAGAATAATAAAAAGCCAAAGTGATGTCCTTGTCGCAGAGCATACACTTATGATTTCAGGAGCACGGTCACCTTCCACCGTGGAAAGGTGTGTGTGCACAGGTTGGTGGTGCAGGGTAAGCGAAAGGGGCACACTGCCCTGTAGTTAGATGTCTCCCAGAGTCAGTGGGTCAGAGGGTCGTGGATTTTCAGCCACAGTTCTTCCCAAACTGGGAGCAACCAATGGTGTCACAAAGAGAGATGGTGAAAGGTTTAGCCCTGGTGTTTACCATGGGGACTGGGCTCCAGTTGGCTCTCATAGTTAGGGTGATGTCGCTGAGGAGTCCCCTGTATCATATGTGCCCTCCTCCTCTCTGTTGCTACCAGCCTAGGTGTGCAGAGATGATGTTTCCACTTCATCCCCGTGGCTTTTTGAATGTACAAGCTGTAACTGCGTCTGCCCAGACCTCACTATTGTCATTTGAACCAGGAAATGGTGGGATCGGAAAAGTCTCTAAAGTTACTTTGGCACATCACTGAAGACACAGCATCTGCCTCCTGCCTCCCAGCGCCTCGTACCCTCCAGAGCTCTTACCAGTGCAGGATAGCTGAAGCCCGACTTGTCAGTAGGTGTGAGTAACACCCAGCTGGCACGCGTCTGTCTCCTGGTGTCTCTCAGTATAGACGAGCACATTGTTCAAATACAGATACCATGGTGTGGGAGGTCCTTCTGTCTGTGTGTTGCTTTTAATGGTTAATGAATAACGAAACTGCCTTGGACTGTTGATAGGGCAGAAGTTAGGTAGGCTGGGAAGACAGAATTGAATGCTGGGAAAAGAAGGGCAGAGTCATGGAGAAGCCGTGGGGCCGCCGGAGATAGACATGCTGAAACTTTGCTGGTAGGCCACGACCTCGTGGTGATGCACAGATTAATGGAGATGGGTTAAACTAAGATGTAAGGGTTAGCCAATAAGAAGCTAGAGCTAATGGACCAAGAAGTGTTTTGATGAATACAGTTTCTGTGTGGTTATTTTGGTTCTGAGCAGCCGGGAGCTAACAAGCGACCTCCTCCCTACAATGCCATGATGTAGGAGGGTCAATTTGGAGAAGTCTCCCTGATCTGTGGCCTCTTGCCCTGGCGTGCCCTGAAGTCATTCCCGCAGTTCTTACTGATGGCCAGAACATCACTGCTTGGCTGTTTTCACTTGGTTCCTTTCTCCTTGTGGAGATCGGAAGAAGTGTCCTAGACAGTTCTCCAGCACAGTGATGGGCTACTCCCTTCAGAGGCTCATTGAAAAGTCCCTGTGGCCATGCAGCTCCCCCGCCCCTCCTCCCCTCAGTCACCCTATTGCCTGGGACTTTGTTATTTTTCCTTAACTAAGCCAAGAGAACAGCTGTCCTTGGCAGACCTGGCTTCCTGCATGCTGTGTCATGGCCTCATTGCTTCAAATAGAGCTCCAGGAGGCCTGGAGTGATACAACCCTGACAGCCTGTCCTGTTCCCGCGGTTCCTCCTAGACTCTGCCCTTCTCCTCTTGGCTCACAGACACTGTCCACGACGGAGCTGAACCTTCCTGCTCCAAACCTATGTGGCCTTGTATCCTGTCTTCAGTAAGAGAGTTCGCTGCCCAGTCTCACACTGGCCAAGAACCGAACTTGCTTTTTACAGTGGAAACGGTGCCTGTGATGTTGGGTTTATTTCGACTTACAGTACTTATAACATGAGGGGATATGGCTCAAGGTAGCAGGAAGACGCTGTATCAGGAGCCAGAGGTGGCATTCCCAGTCAGGAAGCAGAGGCCACTTGAAGCCTTGGACTTAGCTCAGTGGCTCCTTTTTATTCAGTCTGGACCACTAGGCAATGGTACCATACATAGAGTGGGTTTTCACAGAGTGATCAATCTAATCTAGATAATTCCTTACAGATGTGTCCAGAAATTTATGTCTAAGGTGATTCTAAATTCCATTAAGTTGACAGTCAAGATTAGCCATCACACAGGGCCATAAGCTGTCTTGTCAAGCACCACAGCCCCCAAACAAGGCCAACCTACCATGGACTACAACTTCCAAAAGTGTGAGCCAGAACAGCCCCTTCCCTTTGAAAGATGTTCATCTCCAGTATTTGTGGTCATCCCAGAAACTGACTGACACACGTACCAACGGCATGTTTTTGAAATCGTTATCACATTTTCATTAATAAAATGGGATTTCAGTACATATGTGTCTGTATACTTATCTACCTATCTGGAATCACTTTAAACAAAATTACAGATGTCACTTTTTTTTTTTTCAAGACAGGGTTTCTCTGCAGTTTTGGAGCCTGTCCTGGAACTAGCTCTTGTAGACCAGGCTGGTCTCGAACTCACAGAGATCCACCTGCCTCTGCCTCCTGAGTGCTGGGATTAAAGGCGTGCGCCACCACCACCTGACGATGTCATGTTATATAATGAAATAAGTCTGTGCATTTGTCCAAATATTAAAGACCTGCTGTGCAACCAACTATCAATTACCAATATTGCTCCTAACACAATAAGCAATAATTTCCTAAATTTGCCCCCTAATTATATTTTATAGATTTTTTTTTTAAAGAGGGCAATCCTGTATTTTTAATGGATGGCATAAGCCTTTTGGATCTTTTGGACATAGCCTAGTTTTTGTTTTCCGCACTGTATTTTGTTCTGTGTCAGGGAGATCCAGAACCTGAAATATTACTCAGGCTTGTCTGAGTGCATACAAACACACAAACAAAATGGGACCGATCTGCCGAGAAGGAGTAACAAAAGAAGGGGGCTGGATTCACAGAGTCACTCTCTGAGGACCTGAGTCTTTCAAAATCTTAAGCCTAGAAAGAGAAAACTGATCACAAAATAAAAATGCTAACACGTGGTATTCAACTCTTCTCAACGCTACGTGAGTGGTCCTGCGCGCTTTAATCAGACGGTAAGTAAAAAAACAGGCACACTGTGGCTGCTTAAATAAAACTATTCCCTCTCTTTGCCCTCCCCAACCCAATCAAGCATTCAATTAATTCAATCCAGTCAGCTCCTGCCAGACTGCACACCCTAGGTGTGGGACTTCCTCTGGCTTCTGTGACTGCCCTGAAGGTGCCCTGAGGACATAGACAGAAGTAACTGCGGGGGGGGGGGGTGTACAACTGCCATCCGAGAAGGAGCTGGGGACAAACGGCGCACGATTAAAAATAATCCCCACTATTTGAGAAAAAAGCTATGACGGTTCTTAAAATGCCTATTTATCTGAGCATTTATCTTTATTCCTTATAGTTCTACAGTCCAAATGGTGCCCGGAGATGCCTGTGCATTCAGCCTGTTGCGGAAAAACTGGATCTAGGTCACAGAGGAAAGATACAAAAATTATACTGTAGTGTGTGTGTGTGTGTGTGTGTGTGTGTGTGTGTGTGTGTGCGCATGCGAGTGCACAAGTGTTGTATATTCAGTTACTATTCTAGGTGTCTTATTTTACTTGCTCATTGCCAAATTTTAGACATTTTAGACAGTTATATAGAGGAAATGAAGGGCTTTGGAAAATAAGACTATTTTCTTTTGTTTCCTAAATGTAATTTTACCCAGAACAAGGGAAAGTCAAAGCAATGAGGAAATACTTTTTCGTGTGGTATATATATATATACACCCTCATGTGTGTGTGTGCGCATGTGGAGGTCAGAGGTCAACGATGGGTGTTCTTTCTCACCATTTGTTGTTTTGAGACAGGGATTTTTCACTGAGCTGAAGTTTGTCAACTAGCCTTGTCCGGCTTGCAAGCTCCAGGGACCCATGTACTCCCCCATTCCCCGTGTTGTGACATCAGCTGTCATGTCTGCTCCTCAACGTGGGCGCAACTGGCCTACTCAGGTGCTCACGTCTGCACAGCCTGCACTTCCCCATCAGAGCCAGTGTCCCACCTGTGACCTCATTTCCACAAATAGCTAGCCGCTGTCATTCGGTAGAGTCCCTCCCCCTCCCTCTCTCGTGATTTCTTTCTCTGTTCTGTCTTTGCCTTTATCTCTTCTGTTGGTAATATTCATCCAGCTTTATTTTTGTTGAAAATGATATGTGGTCCGGGCTGCCTTGCAGACATCCTCTTGTGAATCGTCCGATGTTCCCATTTCGTATGGAGGTGAAGGGTTGGGAGCAGGGAAACCCAGGCCCTGGAGAAAATCCCTGAGCTGTGTGCAGAGGCCACTGTTTCACGGTGGATGAGGATGGAATTTCTGCCCCTTCTTCACGATGTGTTTTTCGTTTTGTATTCTGCCCATGCATCTGAGCCTGGCTTCCTCTCCTGTGCTCCTACCAAGCCGAGTATACAGTATTCCAACCCAGAAATGTTGCTAGCCAATGACTTTAATGATTAATCTTATCTGTGGAGAGGAATCTATGTCTTATACGTATACAAGAGATAAACTATGAAAGGCAAATCTTTTTTTTAATGATACAATGGATCTCTAGCTTCCAAGTGTTACTAACCCTAAGTTATTTAATCCGTGTTTGGCAATACTTAGTACAGTATTAGATGGGCCAATCATTTTTTAATATAAATAAATTTTGAATTTTTATGGCAAAAGTATTTCTCCCAAATGATCACTTGTTTCACAGAGGTCAAACTAAAAACCTGACATTAAGGAGGACAGTTGCTTAATTCACCTGTAACTCATGGATTTGTAGATTTACAAGATAATAGAACCCCTGAATGTGTGTCTAGTGCTATGTAAATAAACAAATGCTGGGCTAGAAGGTAAATAACAGCATCCAGGCACCAGTTAAGATGAACTACATGTGACAACCTAGTAACACACACTTCTACAACAACCGGAAAGGTCATTTTAAATTTTAAATTTTATTTATTTATTTTTTTTCATTTTTAAATTTTAAAAAGATGAAGACAGCAGCGTGTGTACCATGAAGCAACATTTTGAATTATAGACTATTTGTGGCACTTGAGAGGTACAGCCCTTGGGGTGACCGGGAAGAAGGTCACGCCTTCCCAAAGGAAGGGTCTGTCCGTAAGCTGGGCCACGTGATGGCTGATTAGTGTAGGAGGGACCTCTGCCACACCCTGGTGCACCCTGTGGGGTTTCCGCTGTGAGGTGTCGCTGGGCTTCCAGAGTTCTAGAGGAATGAGTTTCTCTCCTTTATAGACCACCCAGCCTCAAGTATTCAGTTACGATGAAAGCAAGCAGACTAAGACAAGTAGGGTATTGTAAGCCACACCATCCTTAGCAAGGAAGCACAGAAAACAGGCCCTGTACACGCTGACACAGGGAAGAAAAGTGCGGGCAGAGTTCATACCCCAGGGTCGGCCTCTGGAGACGTGTCCTCAGTGCCGATGCCAGGCCTTCTTAGGAGGCTCTAGGTCAGGACAGAGTTCAGTAAAGCAAGTAAAATGACGCCCGTGCAACTTGAATGATTGCAGCTCACGCTAAGACACAAATCACCTGCAAGTTTCCTACGGAAAGGGAGGCTGCAGGGGCTGATGCCTCCTGCAACATTTCTGGCCCTGCTCTGTGGACATAGAAATAATCGCGCGGGCCCAGTGAACTTCTCCGGTTCAATCTGCTGTTCCAGATGCTTCCTTCTATTTTTGGCACAACTCTCGCGAGCATTTTCTAAGGCCGACACAAACTGGCGGGTAGATGTGACTCAGAACTCTTGTCTTTTTCTTCTTGACCGTCTTTGTGTTTTTGATGTATGTAACAGCTGAAGTAAAAGCCACTTCTACCTGAGCACTCGTTTCATTGGCTTTGCCTTGTTGGATGCTGCTCATATAACTTGTTTATTGGTCCACATGGTGGAAGAGCCCTGCAGGTATTTATCTGCGGTGAGATTGCGAAGGAGAGTGCATGTAGACAGGACAGCAAAGTCACCGGTGTAATGGATTCCGTCTCTTTAAGAGCAAGCCACGCCCACTCCTTGCCAGCCTGCAGCTTGTGGATTCTGTCTGTGTCCTGTCTCCCCCCCTACCTTGGAAGAAACAGGTGTGCTTCTTCTATTCTCTTCCTCTTCCTCTCCCCTCTTCTTCCTTTCCCCTCCACAATCCACCTAATGTTTAACTTTACTACCCATCTGGTCTCATGCATCCGCCGCTGTCTGCCTGCTGCCGCCACCATTGCCGCCATTGCCACGTGGTCTCACCCGCACAAGCTGCTAGAGACCCGCCATCGGAGACTGCCCACGTGGTGTCGTGCAACCCACGGGGACCCACAGCAAGCTGCAGGGACCCCCATAACTAAAAAGAATAACAACCGGAGAGGAAGTGATTGGCTCTTTCCATCACACCCACAGTCTGTTCTTAAATCCTTCCTCTTTGGACAATGGCTTCTAAACCCCAGACTCTGTGGTCTCACCATTGATCATGAAGAACAGGAGGAAGAAGAGTTAAGGACAGAAATGGAATATACAGAAAAAGACGTGTCAATGCTTTCAAAAGTAAGCACAAAATATTAATAAATGGAAATTTCCCCATGATCCATTCTATGTAGAAATGAGGATGGTTGTACATTTTATAAAACCGTATCATGGGGATGAAGGGTAAAGTGTTTGTCACATATGTCTGAGGGGTTATGATTAGTTCCCCGCACCCACTGGACATCCTCCATCATAGCATGGGTGGAGGGAGGCAAGCAGATTGCTTAGAGTGCGCTGGCCAGCCAGGCTAGCCAATTGGTAGGTTCTGGGCTTAGTGAGAGACCTTGTCTCAAAAGATAATGTGAAGGGTCATAGTGGAATACACCAATGTTGACCTTGGACTTCCAGGCATGTACAGACATGTGTACTCCTTACCTTTGCACCTAAGTGTACATGCATACATACATTACATGTACACACACACATACACACACTCACACACACGAAAAAATCCAGCTCAGACAAAGGGAAGGCAGTGGACAGACACCATCTTGCCTTGACAGCCTTGGCTTCTCTGACAACCTTCTTTCAGCATGGGTCCCAGTGACTACAACTCTTGCTATGTACGATGGTGTGATAGTGTTGGTGTGTCTGGTGGACAGGATGAAGACTATGGCTTGTTACTCTGCTGGGGTAACAGAGACATGGCAGCCTCTTATGTCCTGTCGTCTCATCCTCTGATCACTCCCTAAAGCAGTGCATTGGGGAAAGGTACCCCATGATCAGCTTTATTATCATGGAAGCACGCCCTCCAGGATTGTTTTATGGCCCCCGTCCTGGCTGCCACTGTGATTGCAGCTGTCTGTGTAAGACCCCAGTCCAGAGCTGCCCAGGTAAACACTCCTGAAATTCTGACCGAAGGTGGATGGCTATGGTTTGAAGCTACCGCATTTGAGATAATTTAGCATGCAGCAAAATATAATGAATGTGGACTGGAGCAATGGCTCAGCCAATGGTTCTCGCTGTGTAAACCTGAGAACCTAAGTTTAACCCCCAGCACCCACACCAACAGCTGGTTATGCCAGTGTATCTCTGTAAGCTTAGAAGAGGGGACGTGGGGTTAGGGGATCTCTGGGGCTTGGGGACAGCTAGTTTTGCCAAATGGGTGAGCTTTGGGTTCAGGAAGAGAGCCTGTTTCAAGAAACAAGGCGGAGAATGAGAAAGCAGGACACGTAATGAATGTTGACCTCTGGCTTCCATGTGCCTATGTACACACGTGTACATGAATCCGCATAAACACATGTGCACGCAGGCATGTACACATGCATATATAAACATGAGCACATGCAGCCATGGACACATGCATACACAAATCAACAATAACCCCACCACATATGCATTATAACGTCTCCTTCCTGGAGTTTGGACTGCGTCTACGGACACCATTAGTTTCTCCACAGTAGTGACTTCTCTGAGCAGAAGCATTCTGTGGTCCTATGCCCTACACTTCCCAGCTGCTGTTTACCATCCAAAGGCCAGCAGCGTATAGAGGATTGCATCATGGAGGACTCAGGGGTTCAGCTTCCGAGCCCCACTTGGTGCCCTGCATATCTCAAGTTGCAGAGAAGACGACAGCTTTTCAGGGATCGAGCTCCCGTCTGGATCTGACTTCAGCTTCCTGTCCTGTTGCAATGGCATCTTGCATTCCTGGATATTTTTGACGTTTGAATCATGTGTCAAGATGTTGTTGATTCTGGTGATGGCAACGCTTCCCCTCATAGGCAGAGCAGATTGTTAAACATGCCCAGGCTGGGTGCTCCCTGCATTCTGCTGCTCCCGATTTTATTGTCACTTCAGAAATAAACCACAACACATAAAGGCGCCCCGAGCAGGCAGCTTAAAGAGCCCTGGGGTAGAGCTAAAAGCGGCTCCTTGATTTTATGTTTGAGCATCTGGTGCTTACATCAGCTACCACTTGTTTTCAAATATATATTATTTGTGACTTTGTGGAGCTGAATAACATGAGCCCCTTCGGTACAGCAAATGTCGACGTACAGCGATTTAAATAAAAGAAGTAGCTAGTCATTTCCTAGGAGTCTGCAGATCTAAGGAGAAAGCTTCTGTACACCCAGAGCAGGACAGCGTGGACACTGACAGGAGCAGCTAAACCTCCGTTCTCTGGCACAAGACACACGTTAAATCCTCCAAGAGAAGGCACTGTGTCTGAGGTCAAGGCCAGCGTGTGTGGAGTGCTGACTCTTTCCTAGGCCTTCAATTAAACCCTTCAGATGTTGTATCTAATCAGCCTATATTCAGACAAAAATCAGACAAAAGGGATCCCAAATTCTCAGGAATTAACCTAGCGGACATTTACCTATTTAGGTATTGCCGGACATAAACACTGGCACACATAGAAGCACCCTTCAGAGGCCAGACAGCCCATGTTGCTACTGTCTCCTGTGGAAAATATCACGTTTCTGTCTTGTGTGGGGGAGTAAGGGGGTCCATGCCCTGGCTCGTTCATGTTTCTGTCTAGAAATTTCATGTGTCATCAATGTTCGAAGCATTATTGGTCAAAAGAAGTCACTGGATCTTGTCTAAAATCTTCCTTAAAGTCTGGAGGACAAGAGCAACCGAGAATGGAGAGTTTGGAGAAATCGTTGAACGGGCTCATTTGCAAGTGCTGACACTGTGGGGCAGAGATCAAATGAGTTTTTAAGGCCATGATCACCATTTGGTACAATTCGCCCCACAGGCTCGTGGGTTTGAGCAGTTGGGACTCTTCTTTGGGGTGCTGTGGAACCTTAGGAGGTGATTTTTTTCAGGCAGAAGTGGGTCACTTTGGGGTTCCTGATCTGCTCATATGTGACCAGTCATAGACAGAGAACTCCAGGCTCCAGGTTTTCCCAGCCACGATGGACTTTATTCCTTTAAAGCGCGACCCAAAATAAATCTCTCTTCTCCTGAGCTGCTTCCGTTGGACTTTGGTCAAAGCAAGAGGAGTAATTAACCTCATGTTTAACGGACATGTGCAAGACCTGTATTAACCTAAAACACAAAGCTGGCTGGGGAGTGGCTCAGCAGCTAAGAGTGTGAGCTGCTACGCAGAGGGCCCAACTTCAGCTCCCAGCACCCACTTCAGGTGACTCCCAAAGGCCTGCCACCCCAGCTCCAGGGCAACTGACGTCTTCTTCAGGCCTTGAAGGGCATCTGTACATGTGTTCACAAGCCCACACACATGCACACGCACACACGTGCACACGCACAGATAAATTACATCTTTGAAAATCTCCAGACCCAGGGCTGGAGAGAAGGCTCAGGATTACAACTGGCTGCTCTTCCAGGAATCCTGAGTTCAGTTCTCAGCAACCACACGGTGGCTCCCAACCATCTACAGTGAGATCTGGTACTCTCTTCCGACATGTAGGCATACATGCAGGCGGAACACTGCACACATTATAAATAAATAAATCATGTTTTTAAAATTGAACAGGATTCAAATATATTTAAAAAAAATCCAAATCCCATGATCTCCTCTTCCCGATTGATTTGTTGTTACTAATTTGTTTAGTTGGTTTTTGAAATAATGGGTTTCTAAGACATTTCAAACGTACATATTATACCCTGCTCATATTCTTTCGGTACCCCATCCCCGATTCCTACATCCTCATCCTACCCTTAAACAATCCCTCTTCTTTATGCTTTCAAAAGCAAAGTGTACACGAGGCACAGGATCCCTGACGTCTGGGATGTGGTGGACCCCAGGGAATCTACTGTGCCTGAATGCATGCTCTCTTAGAGTACCCTGGCTATTTATCTCACAGTCCTGAGTGAAGACAGGGTCCATTGGCTACCACAGGAAGCTCTAGCTCCCAAGGTTGAGTGCCTGGACCTTGACAAGAGTTTGGTGGATTTGGTTGACGCTTACTGGCTGGACGCTGCCCTTCTGTAGTGCTATTCTGCAGCACCGTGCACAGCAGGGCACACAGCTTCTTTGTGGAGAACCAGGGCGTTTTTAGTGCTAGACACTTCATTTCTCGCTGACATAGCACGACAGTAAAGCCAACCTGCACAGCAAATCATTCTCTTCTTATGAAGGCAGGGGCACGGTGACAGCAACCGTCTGTCCTGTCCCGGGCGGGATGGCAGAGTCTCCGTCTGAACCACCCATGAGTGGTGCTGGCAGTCTCAAGGCTCAGTGCTGTTGGATTTATCCATCTGGGACATTTTCAACCCTTCTCACTGACGTGCTATTTTGCAATCTTGCACAGATTTTTTTCCATTTGTTTTAATGTATAGGTGACATAAGATTTTAAACATGAAGTTGAGGATCCCTCTGTCCCCCTAGGTCCTGGTGTGGTCTCTTCCTAGAGTCACTGTGCCAGAAAAGGGGCCCTTTCCAACTCCATCTTGCTTCATATTCCAATTATCTACTGGGCCTTTCCCATTTACTGCTGTAGACTTTTATTAAACCTGGCTCTCCAGGCAGAAGTGTTGTGACCACAGGTAGGGAGCATCCACACTGAAGCCCAGGCTGAGATACACAGCGTACCATGTCTTTCCCCTTTCTGTAAAGGAATCTCCACCCACCAGCTTCTCGGGTTGCAGTATAGACCGTGTGTCAGGGATGCTGCCCCACACCCTGCTCATGTCCTAATTTCTGCATCACAAAATTCAGACTACAGAGCAGCAATCTGCTTGTTGGAAGGGATGCGTGAAGTTGGTTCTTTGTGGGATATGGGTTTGTACTACCTGATGCTGAGTAACACCTGCTTGCCCAACTGCTCTGTATGGACAGCACAGCTCTCTGTGTATGACGTGAATAGTGACATCATGGGCATTTATTCCTACTCAAAGCCCAGGGTTATGAGGGAATCTGCTGTCCCTCAGTGTTGTTCTTCATATATATTGTTTGTAGGTTCGTCAATAAATAACATCACACTCCACACCACCACTGCCAGTAGAAACACCTACCTTGAAAGAGAAGCTTCACGTATCACTCTTTTATAGTATGCAAATGTTACCCCATATATTGATAGGCACACACACGTGCACGCATGTTCCTGGTGTGTAGGTATGTGTATAAAGATAGTTTAGGCAGTTTTGGTGTGCTATCCAAGAGAAAGATTGTAAATCAGGCAACCCAGAGTCTTGCCTTTCTGTACAATTTTCTTCAAGTTCTTAACCAAATGACTTTGTACGGCAGCGATTGAAAGCTAATTAGGAAAAAATATCTTTGTTGAATAAAACTCCCATACTGTTAATTAGTATGAGTGCTCATGCCTACTGGCTCGGATGCTGTTCTCAAAACATTTTTGAACTTTGGACTTTACACAGGTACTTCGACTGCCTTGAGGAGTTTCTTACTGAGTCTGGGTCTCACTCATTCAGCTGGGTTGGCCAGTGAGCTCCAGCCACCCACCTGTCTGTGCTGGCCCCACAGACTTGATTGCACTCCTGATCTAAAGTTCATCAGCTGGCTCAGATAGAGATGACGCTGGGTATTTTCCTCAAGCTCTCTTTTAAGTATACACGTCAGGCTGGGCGGTGGTGGCGCACGCCTTTAATCCCAGCACTTGGCAGAGGCAGGTGGATCTCTGTGAGTTCGAAGCCAGTCTGGTCTACAAGGGCTAGTTCTAGGACAGGCTCCAAAGCTACCGAGAAATCCTGTCTCAAAAAACAAAACAAAAATAAGCAAATAAGAAGAGAACACACATCAAAACCCAAAAGATTCAGACCAGGAAGGACCCGTGCCCCACGTGTAGAACAACTGGACACGTGTGCAATCTTGATTTGCTGTCTCCGTTCTCTCCCCACTCTAGAACACAGCATGTGTCTGCAAAATCTCTGGCTGAACCTTTCTTGTCTGGTGGCTGACACCTTCAGGCATTTGTCATTGTTGCAACCAACGGCACTGGTAGCAAGACTCTTCGGCAGTGCAGAAGATACCTGTTGGTAGCTGATGACTTCCCATACCTGGCCTACTTTCACCATGCATTCTGTGAGGCAAGCCTAACCAGAAGGCTCCGGCCCTCCTGCTGTCCCCTGATATTTTCCAGCCGTTACTAAGATGTCCCATTTAAATGTCCGCGAGTCCTTGTGCTCAGCAGTCACACAGTTCCACACTGAGGCCTTTTTCGTACTGCCTGGGCGAGATCTGTTTTCATTGCTTCAGCAACTGCCGGCTCTCTCTCTTTTTTTTCCCTACCCTTTGATGTATATGTAAGCAAAAATGCATTTTGCTTCACAGCAGATTCTCTGGAGAATTCAGCGTCGGAGCCCCCGAATCTCCCACGCAGCAAGAATCTCATTGCCAGGAAGAGGCAGTTCACTGCATTTGACCTGAATATGGGACATGCATTGGGCTCTCCATTTATAGGTTTGTACAGCACACACTTTTATTTACTTAGCATAGATATTCCCAGATGAGAATCATGTCAGCCAGCTTAAACTCCGTGTACTTGCAGTGTGATTTCGCTCCTCCTTTTTCACCTATTATTAAAGCTTATTAGTAAGTACTTTCTAGAAATAGGATTATAGTATAAGAAAAATTCTTTTCCATAGTATATGTTCATCAACATATGTACCAGAGCATGTTAAATTATGACTGTTACTCATTAGCCTTAGAATGACCAGTCTCGTCTCTATGTTTTTCTCTCTTTAAATAATAAGGTTATTTAAAGCATGTTTGAATGAATAATTAATCACCTCGCCTGGAATCTGTCTGTTACCAAAGTATTAATGCCTGAATTAATTCTCAGCTTATAACTGTTTTCATTTACACCTACTTCCTCGGTAGTTATTTAAGGTGATTTCATCTTTCCTGTCTGGGGCTTATATGTTAATGGATTTCATTTTAATGAACACCTTTAAGCTGTGGAAGTAGGCCAGATGCAACCAGACTGTGTCCTACGCGGGGTCTCCGTCTTAAAGCTAAGCCCTTTAGATGAGAGTTCTCAAAAGGAACGATATGATGGAGGTGTTTCAGATTAGTAGCTGAGACGTTCCTCATCTGAGGTAGATTGCTGCCAGAGCTTCCGTCTAGTTCTTGGAATTAAACATAGGTGAGGATTTGTGTCTCTCTTTTTTTAAAATTTTTTTAAAACATTTATTTTTATGTATACAATATTCTGTCTGTGTGTATGTCTGCAGGCCAGAAGAGGGCACCAGACCCCATTACAGATGGCTGTGAGCCACCATGTGGTTGCTGGGAATCGAACTCAGGACCTTTGGAAGAGCAGGCAATGCTCTTAACCTCTGAGCCATCTCTCCAGCCCCGGATTTGTGTCTTTTTTACCTGAGACTCTGACAGGACTCAAGCAGTCTGCAAAAGCAAAACAAAACAAAACAAAAAAACATTTTCTAACTTGATGATGTCTCAAAACACCCTTTTAACTGAACTTACAGTTTATCTGCGTGTATAGTGAGGCTCACGTATCTTAACACACTTAGCATATTAAAATTATTATTACAAAAGACTTAACTAGTACAAAAGGTTTCTGTAGTGAGCAGTCTCACTTTTGTTAATCTTGAGTGTCTTTCTCTTCAGACATTGATTTAATAGTAAGGGAGGCTGTGGAGAAGAGTACTTTCTGTACAAACTAAGTCAGCATCCTGCATGAAAATTCGTCGTTTTAATAATATTTCAGAGGATTAACATAGTTTTACTTTTTGGCTTTATTCTTTAAGTCATTAAATTACTTTAGGTACTAGTGAAGTAAAAATGGTTTATAATAGTAGTTAACTTTTCAGCGTTAAAGGAATTTCATTTTCAGAATATAACTTTTTATTATTGAAAAGTTGTTCATGAAACGGGCATGAATGACAGAAGTATCAAACAAGTGCTAATTGCATATATTATTTTGTTAATTCGACAATATTTCTTGGGTAATGAAATACAACTCTATTGGGGTGGAATGCGGATATAAAAATCAAATGATGTTAGTATTACTCTCGCAGGAAATGACACCACTTACACATCCAAAATGAGGTGCTCTGTTGAGCTTAGGTAGCTTCCGGTTGGCAGAGAGCTCCTCCAGATGGAGCAGGAACTCGTCACAGGCGTCGAGGAAGAGGCGTTTGTGATTACAGTCAGGCCCTTGTCCTGAAAGTTTTTCCCTGTACTCTCTTCTTGCCCGGAAGTGTGGAGGATCCCGCACTGGGCACTGCGTCTCCACTCCTGGATAGACATGACCAGAGACCCCACTGTGCTCGTGTTTACTAGAGAATCTAGAAATAATCCTTCCGGTCTGATTTCTGCTTCTGCTGACCTGAGAACTGACCGCAATATCGGACTCTTGGTTTCTTCTCCTCACTCACCCACAGGCTGCCTGAGCTGTGGATGGAGAATCTGCTAACGGGAACAGTTGGCGTATTTCAAGGGGAAGCTTTGGACTTGCAGGCCGTCCAGCCAGGACTGCTATCAACGACCCATCAAAGTGCAGGGTTAAGACTTGTGCACTCCTGAGGGAGTGAAGTCCCAAATGCCCAACAGAGGCTCACTCCCAGGGGAAAAACCAAAGAGTGAGCTTCAAAATACTCAGCTGTCTTGCTTTTTTCCACTCTTGCCCAGCATAGTAACAGAAATCTTTTCTCTCCAGAAGTGACGAGTGGCTGGCATCATATCTCTTTAAGGGCAGACACTCAGAACTTCATTTCAGACTACTGTTAAGTGATAACAGAACTTCCGTTTGGGTATTTTACCACTTCCATCTCCCCAGTTACATATTGTTGATGCTTTATGTGGTGTCCCAGCCCCAGCCACCTTCAAAGCTATCTAAGCAGACAGGCATTGCAAAAAGAAAGGGTCCGGTCGCTTTGCAGTGAATATAGACCACTGGGCAAAGCAGCATAGAGCTCCGAAGTTGATTAGCAATGCCTGCCTGGGTTGAGGCCCAGGAGGCAGGAGGAGGCTGTCCCCAGGTTGAACTCCCTGCCCTTGAGAGTCCCACTCTTCTCTTTGAATCTGGTTCATGATATAATTTGTAACCTAAGCTTAGACAATTAAAGACACTGCTGGTTGTAGAGGACACATAAAGACGACACAGATGTGCTCTCTGCTCTCAGGCATGAAGCACAAATCTCTGAACTGATAAAAATGAGAGAAAGAGGGCTGGAGAGATGGCTCAGAAGTTAAGGGCATTGCCTGCTCTTCCAAAGGTCCTGAGTTCCCAGCAACCACATGGTGGCTCACAGCCACCTGTAATGGGGTCTGGTGCCCTCATCTGGCCTGCAAGCATATACACAGACAGAATATTGTATACATAATAAATAAATAGATATTTTTAAATAATGGGAGAAAGATGTCCTCCCCCCCTTAGCCCTTACCACCTGTGGCATTTAAGAGAGCTGGCCCAGGGGTCACAAGAGTGGGAGACTCTAGTCTTGACCTTCACTGGCTGGAGCACACGAGAGAGCTGGGCTCTGCACCCTGTCTAGGCAGCACACAAGAGGGCAGGCTCTGCACCCCATCTGGGCAGCACACCAGAGAGCGGGATCTGCACCCTGTCTGGGCAACACACAAGAGAGCGGGTTCTGCCTTGTTTGGGCGGCACACGAGAGAGCGGGCCCTGCACCCCATCTGGGAAGCACACAAGAGAGCAGGCTCTGCACCCCATCTGGGCAGCACACGAGAGAGTGGGCTCTGCACCCCGTCTGGGCAGCACAGGAGAGAGCAGGTTCTGCACCCTGTCTGGGCAGTACACAAGAGAGCGGACTCTGCACCCCATCTGGGCAGCACACACTAGAACTGACCCTGTTTTCTCAACCTCAGCAGCTGAGGACATCTTCAAACATTCTTCACTTTCTCTGTGTCTTTAGCAACAGACGGTCTTGAGGAAGGCAAGCCTCTTTTCTTTCCTTTATTTTCTTTTCTTGGATAGTTGTGTATTTGATAATATTCTTACCTACCAGCCAGGAAACTCAGAAAGACTCAAGTCCTAGAGAGAATATACAGCCCATCATGTTTGATGATTTGGGTTCTATTCCCCACACTGCTACATAAATAATTAAATAACAAACAAGCAAGAAAATATATTTTCTGTGATGTTACCTAATGCAAGAAAATGGGAACACTGACAGTTAAAGCGGTGACTAGATCATGAAATATAAAAAAAATTCTGGCATGTTTACAAACTATGAAGTAAACTATAAGATGTCATTTTTCTAGGTCGTTTGTCTTTAAATGAAAATCAAATATCTTTGGATGAATTCTGAGAGCACAGATGCATAAAACATTAGTGCATGCTATCAGCCCCACAATGGCGAGAGGTTTCTCTGCTGGGCTTCAGGTTCTGGAGCATAGAGTTAGCATGACCATGTGAAATACACCTGCACACCTTCCCGCCATGAGTGTCTGTAGTCATCGGATCATTTCCCAGTTAAGAGATTAACCAAGAAGTTCAGAGCAGCGGTGACAGGTGACCTTAGTTTAGCTAGATATGGAGAAGACTTTCCGAAGGCCAGAGAGTTAAAACAACGTGACAATAGCATCATATTCATTATGATTTACTTGGCAATCCCAGGAGCGTTTGCTGTGATAACATGTCTTCATGTGCATTTTCTCTCATGTATACACAGCATCCTAATAAGAGCCATGACAGTGTGGCTTACCATTCTGTCTGGGTTCTGACAATGCTTTAAAGTGGGTTTCCGTCCACATCCTACAAGTCCACAGACGTATATTAACTCTTACACTACGAGCAGCGGAAGCAACACACAGAGGCAGAGAATGGAAGTGTGGCTCTCCCAAAGCCAACCTTGCTGCAGAAGGAAGGGTATATGTTTTGTTTTGAAAGCAGACATGTAGAGGGTCCATCTTTATTTCTGTTGCTTTCATTGGTTAATAAAGAAGCTGCCTTGGCTTGTAAGATAGGTCAGCCCTTAGGTGGGCGGAGTAGACAGAACAGAAGTTCTGGGAAGAAAGGAAGTGAGAGAGCCGCCATGATCCTGCGCCCAAGATGGACATACTTTAGAACAGTTCAGGTAAGATCACCACCTCGTGGTGACATACAGACTTTTATAATGGGTTAGTTTAGATGTGAGAGCTAGCCAAGAAAAGGCTAGAGATAATGGGCAAGGCAGTATTTAAATGAATATAATTGTCATGTGGTTATTTCGGGCATAAGCAAGCAACCAGCAGCTGAGCGGGCCAGTGGCTGGGGGCTGGAAGCTGGGTGCCAGGAATACCACCCACACCTCTCCCCTATTTACAACACAGACAGGTTCAGTCCGCTCATCTCCCGTGCCTGTGTGTGTGTGCGTGTGTGTGTGTGTGTGTGTTTGACTACATATGGTGATAAATACAACCAGTCAGAAGGGTCTCGAGACAGCAGATGTGCGGGAGAACAGAATGTGCCTGTCTTTTATTCTAATGAGCACCATGTGAAGAGTGCAACACACTACAGAAATGTCTTGCTTTGGGGAAAGCATGGTTTGGAATGGTTTGTACAACACTGTATAGATTCCTTTACAGCATCTAGGAAGGACGATCCTGAATACACCCCCTCAAGTAGTCTGGAGCCGGGCAGTTTAGAAAGAAGCAGTCACTTAAAGGAAGTGTAGTTCGTTTTCCTTTTGGGACACAGATGCTTTTGGCAAGGGGGTGCATGAAGAATATCACAAGAAATCACAGGGGTGGTGGGAAGCCAGGGAAATACAACTCAGCTCCAGACGAAATCAGCGCTGTGATATGTAGAGTTGGAGAGGAAGAGCAGCCGGTGCAGAATGATTTCCAGATTAAAGTCCCCACCCCACCCCATACATTAGAAGGAAATAAAGAGAGGGAGAAATCCAAATCCGGTACTTCTTATTTAGTCTATTGTGCTAAGTCAAGCTGATCTTTTGATATGACACCAGACACCAATACCAGGGTGCTGGTTGGTTGGGTCATTCCTGGTGTGACAGTGTTTCTGGGTGCTCAGCAGGGTGTGTCAGGAAAGGTATGTATGAACATTAGCCATGAATAAATGTGCCCTCTCATCACTACTCAGACATGCGTACATACATGCCAACTCTTTTTTTTTTTCGGTTTTTCGAGACAGGGTTTCTCTGTGGCTTTGGAGCCTGCATTGGAACTAGCTCTTGTAGACCAGGCTGGTCTCGAACTCACAAAGATCCGACTGCCTCTGCCTCCCGAGTGCTGGGATTAAAGGCGCGTGCACCACCACCACCTGGCCTCATGCCAACTCTTAAGAATTCATATTTCTCTTTCCAACTTGAATCAAGTTCCCTTTGGTTTATTCTAGCATCTTCTATTGTTTATTGATAACTTTTATCACTGTAGAAAAAACAGCTCTATACTAGTTAAACTATAGTTAGTTATTTATTTGTGTAACCTAATATATAGTTGATATTACTCTCAAGCTTGGTATGGATGGTGCTGGAGAAATTGCTCAGTGGTTAAGAGAACTGGCTGCTGTTCCTGAGGACACGGGTTTCAATCCCAGCACCCCCACAAGTATAGTGGCTCACCAGGCACTCTTGTGCCCTCTTCTGTCCTTTGTGGCCACATGCATTCACAGGGGGACACAAAAGGACATAAATGCAGGCACTCACACATACACATAAAATCAATCTTTGAAAATTGCTAGCCATAATCCGATAAAAATGAATTTATCAACTATGATGATATTTTTGTCTTCAGTTTGACAATATCAAATTTAAAGACAATTCCATCAAATTGCTTAGGTAAGCTCCCACCTTTTTTTTTTTTTTTTTTTTTTTAATCTTAGTTCTACACAGCAGGGCAAATTTATCAGGGTCTCCATTCTACCCTTGTTACTCTGAGATCCTGCTTGATTTTTAAAATTTGCATTCAATAAGGTTTGCCTTCCATGGCGTCCGTGTGAATGGGGTTTGATAAAGCAGGGGTTGTGACTCTACCATCAGACTACAGCATCGGTTGTTTAGTTCCCAGGAAACACTTCTGAGAGAGAGGTAACGCAGACAGACCCACAACAGTACCCTTCAGCTGTCACCACAGCCTGAAAGAGTGAAGACTGTGACGGCATTGACTTACTGACCCCACAATTCTCAGAGTCTAGTAACCCCAAATACTACCAGCACACAGTCACCATGGATACATCTTAAATCCTAAGATCACCGTTCTAGGAGTAAACCTTCAAAGAACCTAAATGTGTCTATTTCTTAATACTTAAAACAGTCACAAGACCTAGGGTTGGATCTACTTTACCAATCTATTGGGGTTTTTTTTGTTTTTTTTTGTTTTTTTTTGTTTTTTGAAACAGGGTTTCTCTGTGGCTTTGGAGCCTGCGCTGGAACTAGCTCTTGTAGACCAGGCTGGTCTCGAACTCACAAAGATCCGCTTGCCTCTGCCTCCCGAGTGCTGGGATTAAAGGCATGCGCCACCACTGCCCGACTCCAACCTATTGTTTTATCATCACCCTTCACTGGCTAGTCTCAGAACTGTCAATGCTGTCCTCCAAACAGCTGCACCACCTCCCTGGAAGTCTGGTGTCCATGGTAGTAACCTATGGAGCTACCAGTCTAGTGACTAAGATCTATGTGGTTGATGATGAAAATACAATCGCACCTATGTTTGAAAGTCTTCAGTCATAAAATACCATTACAGGCTTTCAGTCACCGCTACAGGGATCTTAAAGGACACCAAGGGCTCTTACACTTCCATCTCTAAAGGGAAAGATGAGGAAATTGAGCCCCAGGTTAAGTCAAGGCTAAAAAAGTTAATCGATATCAGAGCTAGAATCAAACCCAATCTTCTCTTTCAAATTTCTTACTCTGTTCATCATGTATATTGGAGGTTTCTGTGCTCTTGGGGCGAAGAATACATTTACGAAGCTGAAAATGTCCTAGGTGTTGTCATTTTTCCCATTATGTTTCTCAGCAAATTTTCTGTCATTCTTTAGGAAAAAAATCCACCTACTCAGAGACAGAACTGTTTCTCACTTCTCCAGCCTTCAGATCTTCGCTCTGTAAGAACAAAGTTAACTTCTTCCCAATAAAGCACCCATTTCTGGTCTTCGGTAAGGTACTTAGTGTTATATGTATCTCTCAGGACCAGTGTTGTTTGTTGCATGAGGTCCTAACCCTTCACTAGCTGAGTGTAAGCGTGACAGGGAAAGAGTGTGCCGAGAACCCACCATCTCACCCGACACGGGAAGGTCTCCTGAGATTTGCTTTCAGCCCCTGAACTCTCCCAAATGGGGCAGGCGAGCTTTAGTGAGGAATAGACTTGAGTGCCCGTCCTGTTTGTATATTGTATGAATTTGAACATGTCATGTTGAGGCTCGATAACTATTTAATGCAAACGACGAGAGCCTATTTCAGGGACAGATTGAGGATTAAGCAGCAAGGCTCATGATGTCTGCCATGCATGTTTGTCCCCATGATGGAAGCACGCCCGAGGGCAGGGACTTATATTAGATCTTCCTGTTAGCCCACAAGGGCTCCAAAGCAGTTTTGCCTGGTGTTGGAGTAACATGGGCCTTGAACATGCTAAGCAGAGCTATATCCCAAGCTAGTGCTATGAATTTTGACCCAGCATTAAAGTCTACATTCCCGCACAGTATAATACACAACCCCCCAAATACTGTAAATTTACTAATTAGTGGGTGCCGCACCGTGCTGCAGGAGACGATCAAAGAACAGGATGCAGGCTTTGGCTCTCTCCTTCAACCGTGTGAGTTTCAGGTCAGGTCTTCAGGCTTCCTGGCCAACAATTCTACACCTGAGTCATCTCACTGGCCCCATATAATTTTTTTATACATTTTAATTAAAACATAATTATATCACTTTCTCCCTTACCTTTCTTCCCTGTTTCTTCCCTCTCAGGCACCCTCCTCCTAACCTTCCCACTCCTCCACTCTCATTGATGGTTCCCTTTCTTTTGATTATTATTGTTACATATGTATGCATGTATGGTTAAACAGATAAATAATTTACTGAACCTGTTCTTGTTGTTTGTATCTACAGTTTAAAGGCTAACCAGTCTGCATTGGGACAACCAGTAAAGGAGCTCAGCCGCAGGAGAGCATAATTCTCCTCCAATCACTCGTTACCTGCAGTTCTTCGTCTGGGGTTGAGGCTGTGAGATTTTTGCCGTCCTCATAAAAATTCTGTTGGAGTCTCATTTCCTTCAACATTCTTCCCAGTTGGGATGCTAAACTCCAGGATAATGCAATTGAACGGGGATGTTTTGGCCCTGAACTCACTACCTCCACCGAATTTAGCTCCTTAAAAGGAAATTTTAAAAACTTAACGCATAAAGTTGTACGTATGCTCACACTTATGCAATACTAGTCTTAAGATAAACTTGGGTGGATAATCCTCATCTTCTTGTTTAAGGAAAATTATACGGTTAGAGCAATGGTTATTTGAGACAGAAGCATCTAAGGCTGGTGCGTGTTTGCATCGTGATTCTCTGCACAACAGAAATCCCGGAACCATATAGCATTGTGTGGACCTGCAGGCTGAAGCCCAGTTTCCAGCATTAGACAGATGGCAATGGTGTACTTTTACTTTCTGTTCTTTCCACATCAAAAAGCAGAGTGTGTGTGTGTGGGGGGGGGGTGGTAATCAGTGCAAAACATTCTTTTTGGGCTTTTCTTTCATGAATATGAATAAATACAGCAGTGTGAATCACCCGGTGTAGGAGACTAATTGCATTCTTGTTAGAGTCTTTTAAACACATGAGTACCCATACTTTTGAATCCAAACAGTTTTGCTTCCGTCTTTGAGGTCATGTGCTTTGATCAGTTGCATGGCTGGGTTACAAAGGGAAGGGAAAGAGAGGTGTGAAGACGGGCTAGAGATGGATTCTCGCACTTCTTTCTGTTCTGCGGTGGCTGAAAAGCTGCCAGAGATCAGGTAGGTGCTAAGGCTTGATTTATGTTATTAATAAACATCAGGCAGAATTTGGTGTGATAACAAGAATAACGGGTGACGGTAAAAGGAAACAATTTCTCCGTAGAACTGGCCCTACTCCGTCACCTTCCTGTCATTATCTTGACCCCCATTTCACAGTGTGAATTGCAGGAGGCAAGGCAGAGATCTTATTTCTTTCTTCAAAATAGTGTGCACACAGCACCATGACACCTTGCGGCCTTTCTTGGATATAACGCAAGGATATCAAGTATCCTGCACCATTTACCATGACCCCATCACAGAAACACAGATGTTAAACAGCTGTCCTGCTGCACTGACCCTCGGTCATCTCTACTCTGGCACCCTGTCCTACTGACCCACGGTCATCTCTACCCCAGCACCCTGTCCTACTGACCCACGGTCATCTCTACCCCGGCACCCTGTCCTACTGACCCACAGTCATCTCTACCCCGGCACCCTGTCCTACTGACCCCCGGTTTATTCTGCCCCAGCACCCTGTCCTTCTGACCCCCAGTTTACTCTGCCCCAGAACCCTGTCCTACTGATCCAAAGTTATCTTGACCCCAGCACCTACAGGATGTCCCATAGATATGCTGTACTCAGATCTTTATGGAATGTGTATTCCTTCCTGAATGTTGATTTACTCAGGCAGAAGCCAGAATGTGACTTGGGGATTCTCACTTACTTTAGAAGTCGCTTTTGGTAATGGCTTAACATTGGACTAATTCACTTTATTTTCTGCAGCTGAAGGGCTTTTCCACTTCCCTTCTGTAAAGCTAGTTTATATGGACAAATACTGATTCGCCATCTGTAGCCAGATCGTTTTGTGCCACCCATCAAAAATCTGTGTCCAACTACAAAATATACTTCTTGTTCATCTAGTCTATGTATATATGTGTGTTGTGCATTTTGTGTGTGTGTGTGTGTGTGTGTGCGTGCGTGCGTGTGTGTGTGTTCTGGAAATTGCACTCACGATCTCACACATGCTGCTCAACTGCTCCACAGTGGAGCTCAGTCCTCAGCTCTCCTGCACCCCGGTGATCACTGGTCACGTGCAGCTTGGCCAAGATTCTGGCCATTTTCTCTGACCTCACGTGCACCTTGCCACACCCTTCTTATGGCGGAGACACCCCGTTAGGAGTTCTGATGGCTTCTGCTAAGGGCATGCCTCACTGCTGTCGCCTCATTGGACAGGAGGAGATCATGCCGGTGTCTGCAAGTGTATGGAGATACACTTACCATCCTCTTACAAGGGATTAACTGATTCTTGTTCTGCAAGAGGGCCTCACACAGAACATAGGTGTTTGTTGGTTTATGGGTAGCTGTGCTTCAACTGTGGGCTTCCCTTCTATTCTGGTGCAGCAGGAGAGGATAAGTGAGAGATCCTACATCCTCTGGACATTCCTCTTTGCAGATCTCCCCTTGGAGCTGGTAGATGAATGGCCTGTGTGTGAACCCACAGGGGATTACATCCCATCAGAGTGTGCAGCTTTGCACCTGGACTCCGGGCTGGATCAGCTAACGCCTGTGAAACATTTTGCAGGATAATGTCCTAAATGCCACATGATTTTAATTGCAGACCAAATGCAAATGGATAATTTAAAATATGTTCCAATCACACCAAGGGAGAATAATTTATCACCAATTATTGACTGAGAAAAACGCTTGCTCAGTCTTTGCTATTATTTAGAAAAAGAGAAGGTTTTAAAATGTAGTAAAATTGTGGAAGATGGTAGCAATAGAATTTCTGTTGTTACGTTTTCTTTAAGACTGAGAAGCCAATGATAATGGCACAGGGACCTATCTATCTCTTCTGAATGTATTGGCTTTTTGGGAACCTATTCTATATGGATGCACACCTTCTTAGACCGAGATGGAGGGGGGAGGGCCTTGGGCTTCCCACAGGGCAGGGTATCCTGCCCCATCTTAAGGAAGCAGGAGGAGGGCGGTGGGGTAGTGGGGGAGCGGGAGGGCCTGGGACAAATTTAAATGTAAATTTTTCTTTTAACAATAAAAAAAGAAAGTTAGAGGCATGAAAGGAAAAAAAAAGACTTAGTGTGTGCCTGTGTGTGCATGTATGTGAGACACATGTGTGTAGGTGCACACAGAGTCCAGAAGAGGGTACCAGGTCCCTTGAAGCTAAAGTGAGGGCTGGTTACTGATTTTGGGTCCTTTGCACGAGCAGCCAGTGCCCTTAAACATTTTTCTCTCTCCATTTTTGTTATATCTTCTTACCAGAGGAGTTTGAGACAAAGAAAAGATAATTTTACTGGAAAATGCCTGACCAGTATATAAAGAAATGTAGAATTTAACCAATATTTTCAGTCTTTCAACCTGGCACTGATGGCTGGAGAAAGAGAAGACAGTGGTCTGCGTTAGACCCTGCAAACCAGAACTGACCCCTGTAAGTTGTTATTTGACTGAGATTTGGGGCACACACACCCACCCACCCACACACATGCACACACACCCCCACACCCCCCTCCCCACACCAACACCACCACACACAATCCGTCAACCAATCGATCAGATTTAAAAACTCTAAGGAGCAGCTCAATCAGCGGCTGTTTTGCATGATATTTTTATAATGCGAAGAACAGTCCTGGGCTCCTCTTCTCAAGGCAGTCGACAGTGCTCTGACCGCAAGGGATCGGGCAGCACGGAGGGGTGGCACAGGCCCGCGAGGCTGTCAGGGAGGAAGCTGTACTCTTGCTGTTTTGAGCTCTTGTGTGGGTTTTATCCACATGCATGGCTGGATCAGATTTCTGCTGTTGTTGTCACTTGACTTAATCCTTGGCTTGGGGTGACTGGAGATTTAAGGCACATTCAAAAAAAAAAAAGAAAGGGAAAATAAACAGCTGGAGTGTCTGCTTGTGCATGCATCTCTGTCTGTGAACACAATCGTTTAAGACTTTTATAATTCATGTCATTTCTTGTCAACAGACCCAGTGGCTTGAGGAACAAGCCACATCTTCCAGGGGGGAAGTAAGTGTCTCTCCCTGTGGTTTCCCAGACTGTGCTGGTCTCTGCACGGAGCACTATTCTTCCTTGAGGGCACAGGCTTTCTGTAGAGGACGGAGAGGCAAGCACGGGCATGCGGGCGGGACCCAATGGAGTGGCCGCTAAGGCTCAGATTCTTCGCCAGGTACAGAGGAGGGACAGCAGTGGCTGAGCTCAGTGGTGGGGCACAGGACAGGGCAGAGGCCTTGGTAGTAAGACTGGAAACAGAAAATAATGCTGGCATGAAGGAGCCACTTTAGGCTCAAGGGGTTGATAGTTTTGACGGTGGGAGAATCATCTTTCCTGACTTTATACAATTCTTCAAATCAGTATATGTTTATTTTCAAAGCTCTGCATCATTTAATCATCTGCTCTTGCTGATCTGCTCCCACATAGGTGATAAATTATAAAGCCATATGCTGGGCGTTCACTTTGTGTCTCTCACATGGCAGGGAAGGCAGTAGGAGGAGAGTCGTCGAGATAAGACTGGTGCTGGTACAAACCAAGGAATGCAGGAGGTTGTTGGTGATCCCCGTAAGCCAGGAAGCTTTGAGCCGGCTCCCCGGGCTCAACTGTGAAAGGATCCCACTGTGCTTCTTATCACTGCCATTTAATTTTAATGATTCTAAATTTTTATTATGCTACTTCACCATTAAAAAGGGTTATGAATGAAATGGAGCAGAATATTCTGCAAGGTTTTGTAGACATTAGACACCAAGGAAGCAGCAGCTGGTTGGATCATTCTTAGCCTACTCTGAAAAAATCACCCACTTAATGCTGTTCTCCATGTCACTGCGCTGGAGGCATTCCTGCACCTTCCCTGGATGCCCAGGCGCTCTCCTCTGTGAGATGTGTTTTGTAAAGGGGACAGCTGCTTGGAATAGACACAGGGGGAATGTCACAGGCACAGCCTGCAGTCACCAAACCGAGACACAGTTGTGGAAGCACCAATGGGCACAGGAAGACAGGCTTTAGGAAACAGAAGGTAGGTGGAGGCTGGGGAGAAGCCGGGGAAAGAGAGTCTGGCAGCTTCTGTGTCGAGTGGATGGAGCTGTGCCCTCAAAATATCTCCACTGCCACACAAGCTAGGGGGTGGCACTCCAACAGCAGGAAGGAACCCCACTTCCTTTCTGATGACGCATGTTACACTCACACTTAAACCATGAGTTCATGTTTCCACAGCTGTGGAGCCTCCATGGGCCCTTCATATGTGGGAGACGGGGTGAAGCTTCATTATCTATGTATGACGAACCTGGCAGTAGTACCAGGAGCTATCCCTGGAGCCTGAGCTAGCTTATGGGAGCCCATTCCCCATGTAGGGATGCCATACTCGGCCTTAATGTAGGGGGGAGGGGCTTGGTTTTGCCTCAACTTAATGTGCCAGATTCTGTTGACTTTCCATGGGAACCCTTACCCGTTGGGAGGAGTCGATGGGGTTAGTGCTGCGGGAAGGTGGGAGGAAGGAGGAATGGGGGGGGGAACTGTGGATGGAATGTAAAATGAAATTTAAAAATAAATTAAAAAAATTTTTAGCCATGAGTTGATCATTCTCACAGTAAGTCTTTTTAGCTAACATGCACACAGAAGACCATGATGGAGAAAGACATTAAAGGGATAAGCATTGGGGAACCGTCTTAATCTTTTGGGCTGGTAGAACAGAACCCCCCCCCAGACTAGACATTGTATAAACAGCAGGGTCAACCTACTGCCACCCAACCATGAGATGAGTGGGCAAGGAAAAATAGGGGACTTGTAAGGGTCACCCTGACAGGCAATCCTGACTGTGGGGAGGGCAGGTAGAGCATCTTTCAAAGGGGCATGGGTTCCATTTGGTTTTTGATTGCCTGCCGGCGGTCAGGACTCCTGATATTGGTGCCTTGGAGTTGCCGTGAATTTCAGAGGGACAGGAGCATCACATGAGCATCAAATAATGTTCTGATTGTTGGAGGACAACTGAGGGAAGGAAAGCAAGACCCACATGGTCTCTCCCTTTCCTTTGTCCCTCTTATCTGTGTGTCTGTCATATTCGCCAGCTATGAGCTTGAGATAAAACTGATGCAGTATTGTGGAGTTTGGTGCAATTTCAGAAGTGTGTTTTTATAAAGTCTGCTTTAAACGTAGTTGCTGAGTTTTAGAAAAGTAGCTTGAGGGAAGATTGTTCTAAAAATAATATTTCTAGCAAAAGGCAGAAATGATACAGGAATTGATAAGCCTTCCTATTGCCTACACTTCAATCTAATGGCCCTCACGTCTTTTGAGCAGCTGAATTCTTTGGTAATAATGTTTATTTGTGACTGTATTTCTGGTTGTTTGATATTTAGAACCAATTTCCAGTAAGCTGTGCACATACATTTCACATGATGGCAATATGTATATCATATACATTAAGTGTGTCTGTGTTTATGTAGGAATTCAGTGTTCTGTATTATGCTTTCTAGATTTTTCCATTATTGGTCACTTTGCAATAAAGAGCATCAGTAACATAAACATGAAATGCTTGCATCACTCCGCATTTATGTGTTGAAATCTCAAACCCCAATATAGAGGTATTAAGAGGTGTGGCTTGGGTGAATAATGAAGTCATGAGTGTGGAGTCTCAGGACTGTGATCCCTGTCTCCCTTGTGTCTGGAGTACTACAGACCAAACACAGGGACTCAGTGCACACCAGGCAAGCACTCTACAGTCGTAGGCATCATGATTCGTGTCTCTGTAGAAGAAATCTTGGAGATTTCTCTGTCTTCCTGCTGTGTAAGGACCCATCCCAAAGTCAACAGCCTGTAAGCCAATAAGGGCTTCATCAGAAACAGTTGTGTGGCATCTCTGTCCTGGCCTTGTCTTGTTTGTCACCCAAAGTTACAGTCTTTGTCAGAGCAGCTCAAAGGAAGGTGATAAATTTATATATATAAAATATAACTGCAAAGACCCACAACATGACAGCATTCCATCCCACCCATCCAGCTGCATCGGATACCTAAAGAAGAGGTCTCTTCTGGTCACTATCAGGTGAATTATTGATTTTTTTTTTAGGTGAGAAGGGGGAGTCGCTTTCTTTACTGGCCTGTGAAATGGGTCTTATTGTGGGAACGTGCCTCCAAATCATTTCTGCTCCATGTCCAGTCTGGGTTTCCCTCGTCCTGTTCTTTACTCTCGAGAGACCATCTGGAGATAACACCCTGACTAAACCTGGGAAGTAGGAACAGACCTGGGCTCCCAGGGGCACCAGAGGGACTTGAGAATCACCGTGTCCCAGATGAGCAGGGTCAGAATGTAAGCAATGTGATCTTTAGTCATTTAATGTCTATTGGAGTGACTCAGGGATGATTTCCAGACAAGTGTTAAACATTATGGAGGTGAGTCATCCATAATAGAAAAAATACATGTATGTGTGTGTGTTTATGCATAGCCCCATACAAATATATACATGATGTGCATATGCACATATGAATGTTCAAATTATATATATGGTTATTTACACAGAATGCCTTTGTTCACTTGCTGAAGGGTGATATACACATTTTAGAATCTTAGAGAAGTTAATAGATGTGGGAGTCCCCTCTGTGTGCTGTGATTACCATTAATGAATAAAGGAACTGCTTTGGACCTGTAGCAGGGCAGAACTTAGGTAGGCAGGGAAGGCTAGGCTGAATGCTGGGAGAAAGAAGGGCGGAGTCAGAGAGAAGCCATGGAGCCACCGGAGACAGATGCTGGGAACTTTACCCAGTAAGCCACAGCCACATGGAGATACACAGATTAATAAAAATGGGTTAAATTAATATAAGAGTTAGCCAATAAGAAACTAGAACTAATGGGTCAAGCAGTGATCTAATTAATACCGCTTTTGTGTGATTATTTCGGGCCTAAGCTAGCCAGGCGGCTGGAACCAACAAGTGGCCCTCCTCCAACAGGTAATGAATCACTTCACATAACCAATGAGGTGATAGGTGGAAGCCTCCAATGATCTAGTGCTGAGGGAAGAGGTGAGGGAAAAGGAAACTGGATTATTGAGCCCGGAGACCCCTTCAGTCTGACAAAAGGATATATAAAAGGACATAAGGTTCGGTGTAACTGGGGGGGGGGCAGGAGGACTTTATTTCTGTTGCCAGAATAATTTAGCATCTCTCATGCATCCTGCAAAACTTCACTAATGAAGCAAATTGTGGTTTAAGGTTTTTGATGTTTAAAAAGCAAATAACCCAGCTTTGCTGGGGTGACACATTCTTGTGCCCCTCACTGAATGCAGAGGCAAAGCAACACATATGTGGTACCTGAGCTTTATCCTGGCTGTGCACGGATTCTGGTTACTAGGAACGAGATGCAGCGCTCTCTCTTGGCAAAAGACAAAGAAGGCATCATTGCAGGGGAGACCGCTCCCAGCAGGGGTGTAGACTTACCCCACATCTTAGGTGCTGAGTGAACGGCTGAGGTACAGAGTCAACACTAGGGTCTCCCCTTGCACACTACCGTAGGGCTCTTTCCTAGTGGGAGGGTGTTGAGCACCACACCCACCAAACAAGCTTCCACTTCACATTTTTGCTGGTGAGTTCCAGGACATTGACAACTCCTCAAGAAGCAGTGGTGTACGCGCGTGTGTGTGTGTGTGTGTGTGTGTGTGTGCGTGCGCGCGCGCGTGCACGTGTGCGTGTGTGTCCACATGCCCATGTGTTCACTTGTTCATAGTTCATGTACACATGTGTATTGTGGAGGTGAGGCATCAGCCTCCAGTGTCTGCTATTGACACAAAGGGTCCTGAGCATGCTAGGCTAGCTCGCCTTCCTAGGTGGGATTATAAGCACGTGCCACCGTGTTTAGCCTTTTATGTGAGCTCCGAGGGTTGAATCAGTCCTTCATGGTTGCATGGCACACATGGCTGGTAAACTGAGCCACCTCTGCAGGTCAGGAAGCTGTGTTTGTTGTTCTAGACCTGGGCTTTTTAGACATAGGTGTTCTTTTTCAGGTGACAGCAACGGCACCAGGTCCCATGGAACGGTATGTTCATCCTCAACATCTCAGACCCAGCTTGTCAGCAGTCTGAGTTTATGCTCCAGTTCTTGTCCATTTACTGGAGTGGTGTCTGGTATCTATATGACCTCAAAGTAAACAAAACTGTCTACATTTAAAAACTGGGAAATTACATGTAGCTACCTCCTGGTAGCTTCTTATTTTACAAAATATAACACAAAGTCAGTATATAAACATCTTTCTTATTTAAAAACATATTCTTCTTGTGGTTAGATTTTCTTATTATACAGTAAAATATTTTAAAATATTATAAACTTTGTTTATAGAAGTTATTTACTATTTCTCAAGGAAAACTGAGATTTTTGTGTACGGCTTTAGCTACTTCTTTTTAAAAATATATGAAGATGTTATACTTAAGTCTGATAAACAAGTTATTATGGGCCTCTAAGGAAGCGAGCCTAAAGTTTAATCAAACTGATGATGATCCAAGAGAGTATTTGGACCACAGCTTGCTTCAAAACTCCTGCCATTATTCCTTTGTTGTCAATGTCTTTATGCGATTTTCACAGTTCTATTTGCTTTTTGACCCTTTATTTTCTTTTTTTGAAGGTAATTATTTTCATACGATATATACTGTACAGCTTCTCCTTCCTCATCTCCTCCCCACCTCTCTACCTCCCGAACCAAGCAACTCCATGCCCTGCTTTAATAATTTACGTAGACGCCATATGGTGATGCCTACTGTGTTATTTATTTATTTATTTTTGATGCTGGGGGAACCAGCTGAACCCAGACCAAGAGGCAAAATCCACAGTGCATCATTCCCAGAGCTGTGATACCTGTCATTCTGGGCAGGTACGGTGGCCTAATTGGTACACTAAACCGATGGAGTGTCAAATAGTCAAAGGAGGCTTCCATTTTAGGCCACGCATTAAAGAAAATGGATGATTGTGCTAAGGCCTCGTACATCTTGTGAAAATTAATAACAAGGAGGATACATTCTGTGAAGAGAATTTATCACCCCATCTTTCTCATTTGTGCATAGATTCCAAGACAGACTTATCTAAAGTTTTCTGAGAGCCAAGATGAGGGAGCCGTGTGTTTGGCTAGGCGGCTAGGCAGCCTGGCACCACATCGCTTAGCCCATGCCCTCCGACTTTGTAATTCCCTGAGGCTCAGGTCCATCCACAGTTAATCACACTCCGAGCTGGTGTCACAATTTGGCATTCTAAAAAATACAATTAACAAATCCCGCAGGAGTTTTCTATACGACTGACCAGTTGAGTCTGCCAAGATCCATGTTAAAGCAATTGCCTAAAACACACAGAACTACCAGCCACGGTGAGCTTCGTCATCTGAAATGGGCACTCGTTATACACGGACGGCATAACGCATTTGCATCTCCCAAACGTCAATGGCGTGAAAACAGCGAGTGCTCTACTGATTTGTCTCCCTCACAGCTGACTGTCACATGACACAGGACAGGGCAGGGTGAATGATCACCCACCCTGATCTCAGCCACACTTCGGGGGCAATTCTGTTGCAAATGAACTCCAAGACCAGCATTTCCCTTTTTTTTTTTTTTTTTTTTTTTTTGAGACAGGGTTTCTCTGTAGCTTTGGAGCCTGTCCTGGAACTAGCTCTTGTACACCAGGGACCAGGCTGGCCTCGAACTCACAGAGATCCTCCTGCCTCTGACTCCCAAGTGCTGGGATTAAAGGCATGCGCCACCACCGCCCGGCAGCCTTTCCCTTTTATATTTGAATATTGATCATTTCTGGGCTTCTATAGACGTGATTTCAGCCCTACTGCAAGTTATCCATTAGGGCTGAAAGCTCGCGCAAGCCATGGATGCTGGCCTCTCCCACCTCCATCCCTTATCCTTAATCACAGCCACTGGAGGCGCCCATTAGGCTCATGACAGGCAGCGAACTTCAACAAAGGCGAAAACGAGCTTTGAGATTCTGAGAGATTCTAATTGTTCCTAGGGAAGAAGTCAGTAAACATCCAAGACGCGAGGCTGGATCCCGACCAGAGCAACCTCTGCAGCTTGGAAGGCGAGGACCAGCTTGGAAGGCACGTGACTCCAGGGTTCTGAATGGGAGGAGCAGGGAGGAGCAGCGCTCCATGGGGCTTTCTCCACCGTGCATTAACTCTTTCTCACGACTGAGAAAAGCAAATCCTCCGGAGCTTTCTACTGCCCGGTGTTCTAAATTGCTGCCAATCGTATGCATTGATTTTTTCCCCCCCAACATAGAGCATGTATGTATGTTTGAGGTCAGACAGCTTTACCTAGCAGGCTTTTGAGAGGATGGTTGCTGAAATGTATCTGTGTGTTCAACCTTTGTTTTGCAAATGCTAAGCACATTAAGCTTCTCCTCGGTGTTGAAGTTATTGCCATGGAAACACTGCCAGTTAATAACCGGGCCTGACTTCTTGTATCGCTGTGTGAGACACTAGTCAATGAATAGAAATGGCACCTTCGTTTTTCCTGTGTTCCATCCTCAGAGGGACCCTGGAGCAGAAGCTAGTGCACACCTGATACAGACCATGTTGGTCTGCTGACTGAGAAGCCTGGTAAAGACAGAGATACTAAGAGGCCATGTTCTTACAAGGAGAAAGAGATTCCAGAGAGTTCTCGGATCCTCCTGTGTATAAAATCACACAGTGATTCTGCCTCTGATTGAAGGATCTTTGGCTATGGAGTCATCATCTGCAAAGAAGGAGAAGCTGAAGTCTTGGGTTCAAGTTCTGTCTCTGAGAGAAGGCCCTCTCATACTGAATCATGGACCAATTCACACTATGGTGTGACTTCATCTGTGGTTTCATTTTACAGAAGGAATGAGCCGATGGTGCTCATATGTGCCTCATACAGTGGGCTGAGCTGCCCTAAGTCATCAAACCAGCGCTCTAGGGTTTCTCTGCCATATGTGTCTCATACAGTGGGCTGAGATGCCCTAAGTCATCAAACCAGCGCTCTAGGGTTTCTCTGCACGCAGGCTTTGCTGTTGTTTAGTTTCTCAGGCTGGGTCAGCTCCCCAGTGTCTCCTACATTCTGGGCGAGCAGACAAGTAGAATCCCCGGAGTTTTGACAAACATATTTAGAATGTCAGAGTCTGAGCAAGCCTTCCTGAAGAGCCTGACCATGTGACTCGGTGTGGCTCTGGAACCCGCAGTGTCTCCTTCCTCCTGGACGTGAAGGCTAGAGCCTGCAGCTCTCACGAAGAACTGAAGCATTACTCTGCCTTTCTCACGCAGGCTCCAGTGCATTAGAACAAGCATTAGAACACAGCCACCATCTTTATCTCCTCTGAGCACAAGTGGTTGGGAACCACTCGTTCCTGGCTCTCTGGCTAAATGTTTTATTGTTACTGATTTTGTTGAAAATGTCAGGTTTAAAAAGTAGATGACCATTTCTTGTAAGATGAGGTAATGTCCCCAAGATGCTGGTTGTTGCCCAGCCCTGGGTTCTCTAGATTCTGTATCCCCTAACAGAGTCATCAGCCTGGCAAGTGGTCACCTAGGAAATCCTGCTGCTCCTTTGGCATTTGAAACCAATGCAGAAGGCTCACTCTACTGCCACTGCTTCTGCTTTTGCTATGAGAAACAGTCTAGTATCTGACCCAGGGGTCCTGTGCTTTCTCAAGTACCTATGGGTTTGTGTCAAGAAGACATCACCGTACGGGAAGGAAAAACACTTCAGAGACTCCACAGACACTGAACCACAGAATTCTGTGGTCTTCTTAAAATACAGTAATAAAAACAAATGTTAGGAGAACTGGATTCTTATCTAAGTCCTACCATAGATGAGTTATAGCAAGAATGGTTGTTAATTCTTCTCCCTGGGGTAATTTCTTCTCATCTAAATGAGGTGAGGGCCTAGGAAGTAGACTCAATGATGGAGGGTTTCTGGACAGGATCTTATGGGCAGCATTCATGTCTTACAAATTCATTTTTGTATCCTTTCTTCTAAGAGTCAGTACATTTTTTTTAAACCCTGGCAATATAAATTTTATAGTCTACTCAGCCTCTGGGACTTGGGAATCTTTTAGCAAACTTTAATAATTTATTTTCCCTAGCATGCTCCAATTTTATATCAAAGGCAATGAATATGTTCCCTGTATGTGCGACGCCTTATTTAGTGAGGATAATTTCTCACTGGATTCAAAATTCAGAACTAATTTTGACTATCTCTAGGGTTAATTTTGATAATTTTCAGATCCTGATATAGGAAATGCTATATACTACAGACATGTTTAGAACATGGGCTGTGCCCTCTATTTAATACAAAACCCTTCTGAGATTAAGTCTATGGTGGGATCATTTTTGAAGAAGAAAGAAAAACAGAATTTAGAAGGCTGATGTGCACCCCGAGCTATGGTACTTTCAGTGCCATGAGCTACGTGCTGGCTGCTCTTCAGAGGTGTTTTCTTCTAAGCCAATGCCACTGCACTCTACAGTCTATGCTGATGGGAGGTCTGGTCACTTCTATCTGGAAACAATCAGAAAGTAACTATTTTACCTCCACTGAAACAATGAAGAAGTGTCCATAACACATAACACTCAGTATAAAATAACACCAACATATGTTCAGTGCAAGCCTGTGGGCTTTGAGGACACAGGCAAGACCAAAGTCACCCGACCCAAACATCATTATCCATGGTTTTATTTTCTGATACTTCAGTCACCCCCAGTCAACCATGATCTGAAAAGGAATTTCTAGAATGGAAAAGTATTGAAAGAAACAACTCACACATTTTAAATTGCATATAATGCTGAGCGGATTATGTAGATTTGTGCTCTCACTCCGTCTTCCCAGAGGAGTATCCATATCGTGTCCAACCATCCATAAGTCACATAGATTCTGCTGGTCCCAGATCCTCAGGCGGCTGTCTTCTGGTGACCCCTAGTTTAATTCATGATAGTCCTAAGTACAGCAGAAATGATGGAAAGAAGGCACAGGGCACTTCTATGCAGCAGCTAAGCATGGTCGTACCCCTGGAGTCAGTGCTGATGGGAGAGCTCAGAGTTGATTTACAAAAGGAGGGATGGAGTACTCCCCTCTTCCCTCTTTAGTAAGAGGCATAGAAACAACACCCAGATTGTTATGTCCGTCTTTGACCTTGGTGTGACCTTGGGAAGGGATGCTTGCTACTGGAATCGGAACGTGGAGATGGGAACTACTGACTGTATACTGTGATGTTATTCTTGCGTTGAGCTGTCAGCTGCAGACTTCCACGCACGAGGGACACGGAGCTGTGTTTTCTTAGGTCATTGTTACTTTTGCATTTCATCGCTTGTGACTGAGTCTTCCTAATCTCAAGAAATGCAGATGTTTTAGAAAAATGGTCTAACATGTTCTTCGCCGAATTTTAACTTCTTTGTCAGTTCTTTCCTAGCCTCACAGGAATTTAGTATTAATGAAATAAAAATGATGAATTAGGTTTTGGAAAATCCCTGCCCTTCTGCGTTGCTTTGATAGAATCTTGGTGGTAAAATAGAATATCCATAGTAATTTGCCTTTTATTTCTAGACCTTTGCTTTTGACATTGAGAGTCTTAAAATCGTCTTCAAGAAGACAAATGTCAGAGTTTTAAAGCCTGTACAGGATCACCCACGAAGAAGCCTACAGCACGGGCGCAACCTTCTGAGAGCTCCGCCTGCACTGGGTCCTCAGCCTCGCCCCTGGGAAGTGAGGTGCATGAGTGAGTCAGGAGGTGGTGTGGGAAGGGGTGTCATCGGTACACGCAATGCTGTCATCAACATGGGGGACTTAGTTCTTTAGTGCACTCTCTCAAACACATGCACGCATATACTGCCAGGTTATTTCCCTTGGTGTGGTAATCGGCCCGCTTTCCAGCCGATGTCTGACGTCATCTAACGTCTGACGTCATCTAAGTTCACCTCTCTGCTCTGGGGCACTCTCTTCTACAAACAACCCTGAAGACGACAACATGACCACATTGTATCTCATTCAGTTACTGTGGAGATGCAAGTGTTGACTCACAATGCTGAGGTGGAGCCCTTTGCACCCACGTGGCTGTGCACGCCTTGACCTCCTGCAGCCGTGGGCGTGACCTCCTGCAGCCGTGGCTACCCGAGTCCAGGCTGCCACGTGATTCGCTTGGGATTGCTTAATTCACTTACTGAGCTTAGATGGTGAAGCTGACTCGGCACCAGGTCACCTTAGCAGAGCCTTTACTTTCCCCACCTCGGGGTGTCCAATATCGGGATGTCCACGCAGGCATCTGCATTCTACTTAACTAACGAAGCAAAGCAAAGGAAACATTGCAGCAAACACCCTTTGGCCAACTTAACAGTCTCTCTTGGTCTGGATACTGGTGGCAGTGCACTCTTGGCCAGAGAATTCTTTGGCTACCATAAACCGTAACTAAAATGATAAATTACCTTTATGGACTATTTGCTGAGAGACATAAATAACATTTATTAATCAGCTATATTCTTGTCATTATTAATCAGAGAATTCTTTAATCGTAAGATAAGGTGTTATAAATCTACGTATTGAGGTTCTCTCTTGATTCGTTCAGGGTCAAAAGTGTTGAGTTTTATTACATCACTCAGAGATGAAGACTTTTGTGCTTAAGTGTCTTCGGAGGGCTTTTCGCCACATCCTATATCATTTGAAAGCAAAAAAGATTGCCCCCAACAATTACGGTATGGATTAGTGAGTAGATTCACAGCGGACTTCAAAAAAGTTGAAGCAGCACACATTAGTAAAAGGTTACATAGCTCATTAAGTAATGCAGCATTAATTAAATCACTCTTTGATCAGAATCAGAGTAATATAATTAATTTCACAAAAGAGTAAAAGGACTGTTCCGCTTTAAGTAGTGATCAATGAAGGCACGCACACCGCTGGACCACTACCCGGCACACGCGAGAGAATTGCCAGCGTGGGACAGAAGTGAAGGCGGGGATGCTGTGCCGTGGGAGGGTCGCAGCAGGGGATGTCTTAGGAGCCAAAGTATTAGAATATTCTAGCAATTATGTGTTTCTATATGGCCTCACAGTTTGAAAGCTCTTGATAGTATATGAATAGATGTCTGGGATGTGAACATTTTCATAACATTGTTAAAAGCATCATTTCCTCCCAAGGGCATCCACTGCCTTCCTTCCTCCTGGGGCTAGGGCTAGTGTACATTCAGAGAGAACCCTGCTGGGCTCAGGACTCACAGGGTTTCCGTCACTCACTCCTATTGCGAAAATTCACAATGACCCTGGAATGGGGAAGTCTATTTCTGGACAGGACCCCGAAAACACAGGAAAGAAAGGAGAATTAGAAAGCTGTTTTTTGTTTGTTTGTTTGTTTTGTCAAACTAAGAACCTTCTGTCAGCAACAGACGCAACCCACAAATGAATGTGTTTGCAAGCTGCACTTGCAGCAAAGATTAGTAGCCAGAGTACATAAGGAGCTGGAAAACAAGCGGCAGAGTGAAGTGAAAACCCACAGAGTGGGAAAAGGTGTCTGCAAACCACACTTCTAACAGGAGACCCACACGAACTCCCAAATCTTTACAAGCAGAAAGAAGAAAGATCAATGACGGCTGATACTGTTTTCAAAGGAAGACATCTAAATGGCCAAGGGGAATGTTGAAAAATACCCAGCATCACTAACCGCCAGGGGAATGAAAATCAAAACATAAAGATGTACAAGTCCCCTCAGTGAGAATGGTTATTATCAATGGAAGGAAGGCATTTCCAGAAGACGGTATGCTCGGGGCCCTCACACACACTGAGACAATGACTTAGCAGGGTCACTGTGAGAAGACTAGCGAGTAAATTCACAACAGCTTGTTTGGGAATGCGTGAAGCCATAGATTCCATACCTAGAAATATGGAGGATAGGGAGGGAGGGAGGGAGGGAGGGAGGGAGGGAGGGAGGGAGAGAGAGAGAGAGAGAGAGAGAGAGAGAGAGAGAGAGAGAGAGAGAAGAGAGAGAGAGAAACAGGATCAAAAAGGAGCCATGATGTGATGTCTTGGGAGTCTCAGCATCACTAAGCACACACCCTAAATGAACTATACTGGTTTTCTGACTGCTGCTGCATCCTTTACAGCAAAGAAATGAATAGAAATGCCCACTGGTTAATAAACAGATGAGGAACACATGATTCAGAGTACAATCCAGCTCTAAAAGGTGGAATCTGTCATCTGTGCCCACATGGGTGGACCTGGAGGTCATCATGCAGAGGAGTGGGGAGTGGAGCAGTGGTCACCAGGAGCCTGGGGGAGTATGTGCTACAGAGTTCCAACAGCGGGTCTAAGTTACAGCCCAGGAGAAGCAAGAATTTACAGTAGGACCACAGAGACAATGTGTGTATTCCAGGACACCAATGCAGAGTAACTGAAACTGACCACTGTGACAGCAGTAATGTAACGAGGGAGGTAAATACGCTTAACCCAACTGTAACATCTAGGTTTTAAATACTCTATGGTTTCCTATAAATACACACGGCATTTATCAGGTAAGAGACACAGCCCTGAGGTGTTGAAAGGCACAATTCAAGCCCACTTGGCTTTGGGAGTGTGTGACTGCTCACTGTGACACTCTGACCACACATTCCAGAGAGGAAGTGAATAGAGGGTCGCTATGGGGCATGATTCTACAGAGACTCCTGGGAGATTCCCTTTCTCCATCACAGGAAAAACAATTCACTTGCACTTTGCATCTTGACCTACAACCTGCACGGTGCTACAGTGTCTCCACCTGTGTGATAATTGCATGGTCTTATTTTCCCACAGATTTTCTTTCTCCTAGATTTTGGCACATACTTGGAAGTCATTTTCTCTAAGTCAGAAAATATTCTCCTCAGAAGGAAAGTTTCATTCAATCCAAACAAACGAACATCTGGCAAACAAAATACCCCTTGGGCAACCAGTTTCATGATGAAGTGAACGTTTTTGAAAATTAATTCGGATCCCCCCACCCCCACACCACCCTGAACTTATGAGAAAGCCTTCTAACACATTTGAAGTAAAACCTAGTCACTTCTCAAATTGGCCATTTGCACTCTAGGGCCAACACTGTGGAAAATGCACAGATTGCTTGTGGGATTGATGCAGGCGTGAAGAAACCCCGTCAAAGGTTGGCCCCTTAGGCTGCCACTTAAATCAATTCGGGGTAAGTCAAGTCTGATTACATTTTCAGTGGTGAAGCTTCCAAAAGCAATTTTGAACTTGCCTATTCTGAGGCTGTTTGGTTCTCCCCAAATCTATACTGCTGCTCACAGAGGTAGTCGTCTATCTGCCTGTCTTCTTCGGAGTTGATTGACTCTTGGGGTTGAGAGAAAATGAGAAAAACTAGGACAAAGGGAAAGACCCCAAAAGTACCAAAATTAAACAAACAAACAAAAAAATAGATGAAGCTTTGACTGATGGTATCAGAATGAGGGATATTTTTATCCTTGCCTCATTTGTTTTAAAAAATTCATTTAAACAATGAGAATAAAGAGAAGTCTGAGGAGAGTCTCCTGAGGGCTGGACACAGTGACACACATTGATCTTGGCAGAGCAATCCTGTTTCTTCAGGTGTAGCTGGCAGGTGGGTCTGCGTCCCAAACCGTGTCAGAGACGAACATCACCTGCTGATGTTCTTCCAGGTAAGTGAAGTTTGAAAAACATTGCTCACATCGCCTAAAACTTTAAGTATGCCAAATTTGCGCTAACTCATACGACGCCACTGGATGCATAGCTTAAGAGTAATTTGTTTTTGTTTATACGCATGTGCGAGTCTGCGCACAGGCGTGCAGGTGCCTGCAGAAGGCAGAAGGGGGCAGTGAACCCTCTAGAGCTGGAGTCGACGCTGGAAACCAAACTCCTCTTAAGAACCAGGGACACTCTTGACAGCTGAGCATCTCTCCACTCCCCGACGATAGTTTTGGTACACCACACAACACACATCCATCCACACGCCGCCACACTCCTAAAGGACCACGAGTCTTAGAGAAAAGACAGGAGTCGGGATTTGTCGCTGCAGTTGTAGCTGGTGATTCTGTAAAGCGTTGACCAGATTCCTGCCGGTTTCCAGGAACTATGTTGTTCGTTCCTCCTTTAAGAAGTTTCAGAAAACTATAATTCCTTCCATGTGGCTGACAGCGACCTGCCTGGCTCTGGCAGGAACCTCGGTCTGCCTCGCTAATTAGGCAGTGCCACATGTGAGCTAATTGGATCGCGTCTTTAACAAAATCAAAGGAAGGAAGAGTATGCAGCCATCTAAAGCCATGTCTCTCTCTGAGCTACGAGCTCAGTTGCTTCTTTGCATTAAAATTGGTGAACATTGAAGCTTGCTTTTTCTTTTAAAGGTAAAATTGGAAAAAATCCAAGCTATATAAACGCTGGTGATAGCAAGGATGAAATGGCATTTTTTTTTTGTTTGATGTCTCACATCTCATTGAAGTGCACTAGGCAGGCAGTTAACGTGTGCCTATAGAGAGATTCCAATAGCACACTTTTGCATAAGGACTCCTAGGCCAAGCTGGATAGGCTCTTGGGGAGGAGCAGAGGTCTCCAGCAGCCACCCTAGCAGCTGTAGGCACTACAAATGAATTCCTGGTGTTTTGGAGAAAAGGTGTCCCATGGATTACCATCACTGCTGCCGTCATCTCTCCTTTTTCCTTCATCTGGAAATTAAAAAGGTCTAAAGAGAAAACAAAAAGTGAAGCCAATTTCACTCCACTCTGTCTTTCTGAGGAATGTCTGATAATTATGCGTATACTAGGCAAAGTAGGGGTTTGGTTACAGTGGCCCCGGCAATGCTTTTGTTGGCATATATGCCTGGGTCTCCTAATAGGGGGCCACATTCCCATTTTCAGAGAAAGAAATGAAAACACAGGGGTACAGGTTGAAAAGCTGCCTATCTGCCGTCTGCTGCACGTTGCCAATGGTCTTTAGACCATGCTTCAGGTCTGGTCACAGCTGTCGGGAACATGGTGCATTTTGGGTTATGGTGGTGTGGTTCTTAGAGATCTCTCAAATAATAACAAAGGAATATGGCAGTGTCCTCCAGGACACCTGGAAACACTTGGCTGTGGGAAGGGTCCGGTCACGCATTGACTGTGGACTCAAATGCTGTCATGGCTTCATTCTGCAAGAGGTATTGTGTTCACAGGGAGGCATGTGAGTCTCATTGTTCACAGGACTAGGGCTGTGTAAAATAATACAGAAAACCATTAGGTCCATAGCAGGTCTTCGTAGAGGCTGTAGGCCGGCAGAACATCCCAGCGTCCCAGGGAACCGAATTCTCTGGAGAGGATGGAGCATCGAGGCCAGTGTTGAAGCTGTCCTACAAACCCTGAAACTCACCACGGAATCTAACACATTAAAATGTAAAATATTTTTGGCCGATAAAAGTAATTTTGAGTTCACCGATAAAAACAGGAGGGAAAATATTAGTATGAATATACCTTTAAAATAATCAATACATTCTAATCTTTCTCTATAATGTTCAGTGTCCATTGGACCTTAGAGCATTATGTCTGATGAATGTGGGGATTCACATAGCCTTATCGTTTATAGACGAGGAGACTGAGGGCACGCGGGTGAACACAAAGACCTCTTCAATGTAGGTAAGAATATCTCAACAACGGACCTCTGGGATCTGGGTATATGGTATGAATAAAGTGATGTGGGAGTGTTCTCCTGTATTTTGTATTACTCTCATTGGTTGAATAAAGAAGCTGCCTGGCTTGTAAAATAGGTCAGCCCTTAGGTGGGTGGAGTAGACAGAATGGAAGTTCTGAGAAGAAAGGAAGTGGGTCAGTCGCTGTGAGGCTTCCACCAAGATGGATGCAGGGTAGACTTTTCCGGTAAGTCACCACGTGACTTACAGACTTTTATAATGGGCTAGTTTATGAGGTGAGGGCTAGCCAAGAAGAGTCTGGTGATGATGGGCCAGGCAGAGTTTAAATGAATATAATTGTCATGTGGTTATTTCGGGCATAAGCAAGCAACCAGCGGCTGAGCGGGCTGGGGGCTGGGAGCTGGGTGCCGTGAACACAACCCACACACCTCTCCCCTTAATTTACAACAATAAAGTTTTACTTTTTGTGGTCCTTGATTCCAATAAGTTTGCAGCGTTTCAAGATTCATGGACAACAGTGGCAGATATCAAAGCTCCTTCTCCCTCCTGACTCTTGGTCAACTCTGGGCAGCGTGTGTTGCTCACAGCAGATTGAAATGCATTTGTCAAACTGCTGCTTAACCCAGAAGAAAGACAACGGTAGAGTAATTAATCTCCTACAGCCCCTCTAATCAACCTGCCCACTCCCTCCACTCATTACAAGTGAATACTTATGTGCATGACTGATTTAATTAATAATTCTAATAAGGATGGTATCATAATTATATGCATTGGCGCATTAAGAAACAAAATAAGAACCAGCTTGTTTGCTTGGCTACCCAGAGAGACAAAGTCACAGCCATTCAGCTTATGCAGACCTTAGTCTGTTTATGATTGTCCCTACATATTTGTAAAATTTATAACAAAAGATGAAAAAGGAGGTAGATGTTTCATGCACACTTACTTTGTAATAGGTAGCGTGGGGGCTACTGTTTACTTTTATTATTTATTTTTGTGATATACGTAGTGTGTGTGTTTGCGCTCGTGCACGCGTGTGTGCGCGTGTATGTACATGCCTGTGTGCAGGTGTGCATATGCATGTATGTTCTTGTTTATAGAGGTCAGAGGTTGACCTTAGGTGTCTTCCTTAGGTTTTATTTATACATCAAAATTTAACCAGTTGAGCCATCTCTTACCTCTATTGCTCTATTTAATTTTAGAACCCTCCATAAAAACAAGGTATTCTTCCCTCTTTCATAGGTGAGATGTATAAGACTCAAAGATTGAGAGAACTCTCCCAAATCCTTCAGTTCAGATCTGCTTGACTCAAAGCATTAGATGCTCCACATGGAGAGTGTGTGAGCTTTGCTTGCTTGTGTGTGAGCACTGGGTCATCTCCTTCAGTCTCTTCTGTGAAGCAAAAGGTTTGTTCTAGAGCACAAATCTTCAAATCAAATTCTTTGGAATTTCTTGCACTTTGGCAGGGCAGTGTTTTAGAGAGTGAGAAGAGAAAGATTTAATTCCACATCAACCAAACTGGTTCCAATTCTCTTTGTTATACACCCTTGACACTGTGACCTTCAGCCAGTGTTGGACCATAAGGGAGATGATTGCCCATAATTCTATGAACAGTGCCAGAGTCTAGTGACATCATGGTTGTCATAGCATCATCACAGTTATGCATTCTCACTGGCTTTTAGTGGTACGGATGGAAAGGACCCTGTTGCAAAGTGACATAAAAGTGTCACAGTATAATGACACACACCATATAATCCTTGAGAATGTTGATGAATGACTATGCTTCCTGCTCTCTCCCCTTAAAAGAATGCAATGCATATCGGTGTCTTCCCTGCATGTGTGTCTATGTACCGCGTGCATGCAGTGCACTCAGAGGTCAGAAGAGACTTTTGGGTCCTCTGAGAATAGGGTTATTGATGGTTGTGACTTATCATACGGGTGCTGGATCCTCTGCAAGAGCAGATAGTGTCTTTACCACTAAGCCATCTCTCCTGTTCACTTCTATGCTTCTTAACCATTTCTTAGAGTTTATACCCCTCAAAGATCTTCGCTAATCCCACATCAGACAGAGGTCTGATCTCCAAAATATACAAAGAACTCAAGAAATTGGACAGAGAACTCTCAACAGAGGAATCTAAAATGGCTGAAAGACACTTAAGAAAATGTTCAATATCCTTAGTCATCAGAGAAATGCAACTCTAAACAATTCTGAGATTACATCTTACACCTGTAAGAATGGCCAAGAGCAAAAACACTGATGACAGCCTATGCTCGAGAGGTTGTGGGGAATGCATTATTGGTGGGAATGCAAGCTGGTACAACCCCTTTGGATATCAGTGCGGTGATTTCTCAGAAAATTAGAAAACAACCTTCCTCAAGACCCAGTAATACCAACCATCTTTGCGTATATATTCAAAGGATGCTTAATCGTGCCACAAGGACATGCGCTCAACTATGTTCATAGCAGCTTTGTTTGTCATAGTCATAACCTGGAAACAACCTAAATGCCCCTTGATCGAAGAATGGATAAGGAAAATGTCGTACATTTACACAATGGAGTACTACACAGCAGAAAAAAAATAACGACATCTTGGATTTTGCAGGAAAATGGATGGAACTAGAAAACATTATTGTGAGTGAGGTAACCCAGACACAGAAAGACAATTATCACATGTACTCACTCATAGATGGTTTTAAAATATAAAGCAAAGAAAGCCAGCCTACAAACCACAATACTTGGAAGCATTTGGGGGGGGAGGTTGATACCCACAGGCCACAGAGATGTCCCTATCCAGTCTGTAAATAGTTTCCCTGCTGCTTTTCAGATTGGACTTGCCCCATGCATCGTCACACACTGGGCCTCAGGAGAAAGCTGCATTGATGCAGACTGGACTTGCCCCGTGCATGGCCACACACTGGGCATTAACACAGAGCTATGCGGATCACGACCGCATTTGCTTCTGCAGCCTTCTTCTGCCCCAGTCAATTCTTTCCTCATTTTCGCATACGTGTTGAACTTCTGCAAACACACACCCTGAAAAGCACACACAAACATGTGCTTTTGGTGAAAGGAAGGAGCAAAGTTCTTGCCACAGACGGTCCTGAAGACAGGATTGTGGAGATGGAGTCCCTTCTCCTACAGCAGCCAGCCCTTGAGGAATGGGACCCAGAGAAGGCAGGGGGAGATCATTCAGTTTCCTTCCTTCAAGGAGCAGACACAGAACAGCTCTGCATTTCTCAGAATACAGGCGAAAGCCAACAATAAAGCATGCAGTTTTGAGTCCCAGAGTTTGCACTTAATAAGAAATTCTATGTCGGACAGCTGTCACCAGTCATCCTTTGTGAGTTATGTTAGAGCGCTGAGCTACACAGGACTGCAGAGCGTTCTCTCTCCCCTCTCCCCTCCCCCCCTTTCTTTCTCTCTCTCTCCTGTTTTCTCATTATCTCATTGTCCTTCTATCATCTACTTTTCCTCTCACTTGACAAGGAATATTCTTGTACTTAAAACTTTAAAGTAATTTCATTGACAAAATTACTAAAATCTCTGCTTAAAATTAGAGCTTCCTTTACAGTCGCAACCTAAAGCCTCAAGAGAAAGGGTTCCGTAATGGCAACATGTGGAAAGCAAAGCCCTTCTTTCTTCCAGAACTCAAACAGGAGAAAGAAGCATCAGGTGAAAGGGGGTGGATGCAGAAAACAGCGTTGATGTCTGGCTAGGAGACTCACCGAGGTCAGGGTAGCAGCAGCTTTGCAGGTCAGAGAGCGACCATTACGCACAGGGACACGAGCCTATCAGCCTCAGCAGAGCAGATGCTCTCTGGAAGCGACCAGAACGAAGGCTCTGAGTCTCCTTCATACAGTCTAACCTCCAGAAAGTGAGCGTTTTACCCATCTCAACCCCTGCATCTCTATGTAACCTCAGTCTATAGAAACTTGCTAGCTACTCCCGGTTTCCCACAGAAATTGCTCCAGAGAAACCGCTAACCACAGTGGCTCATGAACAGTTTTCCTCTGGTCTGAGCGGTAGACGGCTCGGCTGCCTCTGGCTTTCCACGGGTCTCCTCTGCTGGGTGTTTCTCCCTGCTGTTCTCGCTTCACGGGGATGTTTGGATATCTTCCCTTCATGTAGTTCAGTGTTCATGTGTTCATGATCAATCTGACCTGTCCTCATCTCTGAATCTTCACCCTGTCCTGATAACTTCCGGAATGTCTCTTTCTGCAACTCTAGTCCAACTGACTCCATGACATTACCTCAGACTAAAATGTCTGAAAATGAGCTCCTCATCTTCCCAAGTGCTAAACGTGACAGTCCTCTATCAATTCTCTGCTGCTGGTTAATGTCACCTACACTAAGAGCCGGGAGTCGGCTGGAGTCCTGTTCCCTACCAGTTCCTATTCTCAGCAGATTTGGCCACGACCTCCTACCAATTCATTATCTCTCAGTTTGCGTGTTGGCAACTTTGTTCTGAACCGCTTTTCTTTACTCAAAACGTTTATGCGTGGCTTTCAAAGTTTATGCGTGGCTTTAGAACTCACACAGCCTAATGAAGTCTTTCACACAATCTTTTTACATAATTCCTTTCTTAAAAACCACAATGACTCCAAGCATAACGTTGAAACACCCATGCGAGCCTGTCCTGGCGCTTGTCAGTTAGTCCAGACGCCCTTCACGGTCTCAATGTTCCTACCCTTCACCGCAGCGCTTGGCTAGCACCAGCATGCTCTCTGGTGGGTCCGGCTGTTTCTTCCACCCCGCCATCACATGACTTTCTCTTCATCTTTCACCATAGTCTCCTGCCCAAGACCAACCGAGTTACGCCCCTAGCTCTGGGAGCGCAGAGTCCTGTCTGATCTCCGGTCACCATACTATCATTTGGGCCATTGTACTCCATGCTCGTGATTATTCTAAGTGAACTTTTGAAAATTCTGCCTTGGAGAATGAGAAGATGATGGCTCAGATGGTGTTTTGAGCTGTATATGGGTTGCTTAAAATTCAAATAGCAATTCGAGCTTCTCTAGGGGACAATCCCTTCAGGGCCCTTGAGACTGGATTCAGAGCCCCTTCTCTACTCCAAAATGGCATCGTTGGCTGTTCTGCCCTGGACTCACGAATGCTCCTGGTTCTCTACACTTGTCTGAACTCCTTCGGTGGACACTATCAATATAACCTTAAGCGTTAAGTATACTCCACTGTCTCCAACACGTGGCCTATGGCTTTGAAGACTGCAGGCTGTCAACGTACATATTTGAAAAGAGGTTGTCACGGCTGAATCAGCCACGTGAGAGCCACATGATACATATTTGAAATGTGGTTGCCACGACTGAATCAGCCACGTGAGAGCCACGCGAACTGTGAGTTACTCCATCTTCACACTTTGGAAATCCCAGATGCCTGAACTTTTGTGCTGTGGACAGGTCATTTAGTGACGATTTAACATCCACACATCCCTGTCACTGCATTAAGAGAGCATGAAGCGAGCTTATGAGCGAGATTTAGGAGATTATCTCAAGCCGACTTTCTCCACCTTCCACACAACTGGATTGTTTACCAGAGAAGCCCTCGGGCCAGCCGTAGATAGACAGCCATCAGATAAAGCCGTTTATTGCCAGGATGTCACGGTGTTCTTTCAGATGCACTGAACTAAGCGTTAGTACATATAATAATACAGAAGACAATGACGACAGTTACTGAATACCCCTGCGTTCCAGGCAAAGGGACATTAAAGACATTATCTAAATTCCTACCTTCTGAGGTGGGAGCTATGATTATCCTCAATCTAAAAATGAGTTAACTAAGGATTTGAAACCCATGTAACTTACACAGAGCCACACATATCCGATGTGTAATAAAAGTTAGGTTTGAATAAAATCTCTTTGACTCCCAGGATATAACACACGCATGCATTCACACATGTTCTGTTCCTCCCTCCCTCCCTTCCCTTACACAAGTTCATGGCCCAGTGCGCTGGTTTTCCTCCTACATAGTCTGCTCTACGGCTCACCCTGAACTTACTGCTTGTCTTGTATCTCTGGACAATGAGAGATTTCACAAACCAAAAGTAGACAGAAGTGGTCTCCAGTTTTATCCTAAAGACTACAGACAGTAGCTGACTCAACCTATAAGAAGAACAGTTAGACACAGAGATTATTTTTAAACTATGTTTAAAGTGACCATCTTCCATTCCGTGGGTGGTTTTACGCTCTTAGATTTAGGTAGCGAGGTAGCATGACTCAGAACTTGAGCCCAAGAGGCAGACCGCAAGGACTCGAGCTTTAATTCCCTCATGGCTGAGTCTGATGACCTTTGTCATACTCTGTCTAAGTTTCCTTATCTGCAAAGCGGAGCTTGGAGAACCCCAGCTTTGAGTTGTGTCAGGATTAAAGGGACAAATTCTGTAAGAAATTAGGATAGAATCTGGCATAGACCATAGTACTAATAAATGCTATTTCTAATGCCTGGGACATGGGGTGGCATCTCCAGGGGCTAACGAGGAAGGCCCACAGCTGCACAACTGCTCATCCGTTCGTTTTCTTACTTGGTGCTTAATTTCTTTCTTCATTAAAAATTTACTAATTATCTATTAAATAGTAGGCACTGTGCTTGATGATATGACAGCTAAAGTGATTGATGAGACAATGATGTGGTTTAAAAGACCACAGGGATCAACAGAAAGATACAAAACTGTGTAAAAATGACTACCGCGGTTGGAGGTATTGCTTGCTAGTATGTGGGAATCATGGATGTGATCTTTATTCCCACAGAAGTGAAATAAAAAGTTAAAACAAGAACAATAATTATAGCACAGAATAGAAAGGCTTAGTGCAAGAAGAGCTTCAGCTATTCAGATAAGGAGTTCTACAGACAGAGTCCCATCATCAACTTCCAGGACCAGTTCTCAGCTACAGACCAAGCCTGTCCTTTCTGTCTTTATTAACAAATTATTAGAAACATGTTCATGGTTAGGAGTGAGAGAGCAAGAGATGTGTGTGTGTGTGTGTGTGTGTGTGTGTGTGTGAGAGAGAGAGAGAGAGAGAGAGAGAGAGAGAGATATCCTAGCCTCATTTCCATATCTGAAGCACTTTTTATTTTATTTTATTTTTTGGTTTTTCGAGACAGGGTTTCTCTGTGGCTTTGGAGCCTGTCCTGGAACTAGCTCTTGTAGACCAGGCTGGCCTCGAACTCACAGAGATCCACCTGCCTCTGCCTCCCAAGTGCTGGGATTAAAGGCGTGCGCCACCACCACCACCCGGCCTGAAGCACTTTTTACAGTCGCATACATTTCAATGAGTGACATTTGTTCCGAATTTGTCAGTGTTAGTAGTACTTCGTTTTTAAAACTAGGCTGTGATTTACAAATTTTGGTAACTAGTCAATGTGCTGTTAACCCTCTAATTTTCTTTGCTTTTTCAATTCGCTTATCCTTTCAGACTTTTGAGTGTTCGAGCCATATACAATGTTTACAATATGCCACAGGAGTGGGAGGGTTTACATGAAATCAGAACTCAAATGGCTCCTGATATTTTGTTACTAATCATGACACCACAAAAATTGTCCTCAGGAGAAAAACCTACGAAGGGTTTTACAGAAGGCCGTTACATGTCAGAGAATGTTTTCCTTCCAAAATCAGCCGTAGGAAATATTAGGAAGGACTGAGCTCACCGATCATAACATAACCACACTTCAGTGTGGCTCTAAGTGACACGGACCGTCTTCATCCCCTTTTGGTTTCTGCAAAGGCAGAATGTCCCTGCCTGTGGTTTTCCCAGGTGAGTTGGCACGACAGGCTAACGTAAGTGTGTGCGCCATGCTACCTACAGTAAGAAAGCTAACTTTGGAAGGAGACGAATTCAGATAACCTTGTGGAGCCGAGGAAGCCATGGGTCTGCATTCTCCTATGAATATTTTGAAAATGACTCAATTTTAAAATGAGTGGTATTTTATGGCTGTAACGGCTTGTAAGTCACTCAGGTTCCAAAAGGTACTAATGGCAATTGCTGAGAAGAGCACTAGTGTAGTTTTTGCCCTCCTGCTGGTCCCCAGGCCTGCTGCTCATTCACGTCTAGTCCCTGAGATGCATTAGTGGGAGTTCTGAAGACAGGCAGACACCTTGAGGGCAGATACGCTAACAGTTTCAAAGTATCCCTTCCTTTCATCTGCTACCTTCCGGAGAAAACGGAGCATGCCCAAAGGTGCTCATGTCTGCCTTTTCAGCCTTTGGAACAGAAGCCATTGACCCCCAGCTAAGCACATCCCGGACGAGCCCATCACCTTCCCTTTAAAATCTCTGACCTTAAGCTGAACATGCTCAAAAGCACTCTGCTCAAATTCTTACCCATGTACACAAGTACAGACTCTTTGAATAACAACCGCACACTTCCTTTGTTAGACAGGAGATGCTGCTTTGTGAACGAGCCCACACTCTATGGGCAGCAGTACCTCCATGCTCTTCCTGTTTTTGACTACTTGGTTCTGCTTGCTCTTGGCTGAAATTCACCAAGAGACAGCCCATTGCATTCGGATGCATCCACAATGTGGCATTTATCTCAGGCGACCCCTACATCGTATTTCATGATACAGTTTCGAGTAAACATGCTTAGTAGGCAGACTGGATATATTCTCCATGCTCGATTACCCACTATTTCATTTTATTTATAGCATGTGAATTTTTGGTGACTGCAAGATGGCTGTCTAAAGAACAACCGAGAGTAAACTCAAGTCATGGTTAGTCCATGCTTCAAAAGAGAACTTTTAAAAACAAAAACCAGACAAACCCTATTAGCCATGTTCCATCAGAAGCATTTCAGCTATTTCTGTGACACCCCCCAGGGCGGATATTAAAGACCTCTAAGACAGTTTCATATGTAGAGGTTTACATATTAGGTATTGTAGGGTTCTCAAACACCCAGATAATTTCAGAACAGACTTTCAGCCTCTGAGGTACTTATTGCGTTAGGATAAGGCCTAAGGTGAGCACACTCCATTCTGAGGCTTCATTTCTGCTCATGTAGAGGAGCCCGGCACTCCTGGTTACTTACGGTTGAGGGGCAGGCTCGCGTTCGTTGTGCCCAATTTATTGGCAGCCACACAGGTATAGTTGCCGAAGTGCTCCTGTGTCACATTGGTCACTGTGAGGATGGACCGTGTGCTAAAATTCTGAATGATGATTCCTTGTTGGCCATTGAAGAGCCTGGAAGACAGAATACAGTCCAGTAAGTACAGATCTTGAACATCAGTTTAAACCAAGTTCTGCTTAGGCAGGGTTGCTATGGAAACCTGTAGGCTACAGTGTAACCACTTTTTACATGGACCTCAGCAACACTATGCTTGCTCTGTTCTGTAACCCTTCTCTGACACTGGTGGATTTGAAGAAGGCAGGCTTGGGAGCTGTCCTTTGCTCTGATGGATTAGCCTGCTACACGACAAGCCGGACCATGATCTTCATGTGTACTGTCCCTGGTGTACACATTAACCCAGCAGAGCAAATGCTTCTCACCTGTCAAAGCTCAGGAAGAAGCAAAAGGACATAAATGCAGTTGCATCTGCAGAAGTTGACTGGTTTATAGGAGCCTAAGACTTTGGATGTCATTCATGGGTAATTTCTCTGAAATCATATGTTACAACCGTGATAGGATTCAAGTCAAAAGTCAACATCATATAGCTGTTGCCATGGACAACCAAGGCAGAGATGACTTCCTTCAGCCTAGAGAGGGAAGCATAGCAATGCAGAGAGCATCCGGAAGCCAGCAGCACATCTGTCCCATTTTAGGGTTGACTTTTACTTGATACTACTGACTTCCTGAATGTGTCTTGCCAGACACAGCATCTCAGGCCCTCATTCAAGTGAGCTGGCCTGGCTCCATGTTTTAGTAACAGGTCACATCTCTCTGTTTCTGCCTCTTCCTGATTCAACCCTTGGTGCTCACCTCCTACTGTTCCTGTTGCCCAGACCTCCTGTCTATGTTTTTCTATTGTTTCTTAAAGGACTCTCTTCCCTGTGCAACCTACTATTTCATTATTCTTCAGTTGGCACACATATGAGGTTTTCTGGACAGATTGAATTATTTGAATTTGAAGCCCCTGAAAAAGTCCAGATTACAGGGCCATACTTTGTTCGACGTTGGAATTGTGTGCCATTCACAGTGATGTCCTGAGTACATGGAGTATTTATAGGTCAGTGGAGTCAAGGTACATGAGATGAAGCCAAATGGAAGAAATTTTCTTTATAAATATAAACTCTGCCTCAATGAAGATAAAACCAGGTTTTATCTTTTGTTTGGTTAATCTCAGACTTATGTAAAAGGGACGCAGTAATACAGGGTGGCTAATTTCCTCCTGCAAATGGCCAGGTAGATTTTCCTCTCATGTATGTTTCTGTACCATACATGTCTGATCATGAAGAAGTTCATACATAGCCTTCACGGAATATGCATTGATTTATGGTCTCTAGCTTGCACTGAATCATGACAAACCATTCTACTTGTAATAAAAATCAGAAGTAGCAAGATAGGGTTACTCTGGGCCTTACTTCAATTTCCTTAGTGGTTGAATTTGACTTATTCAAAATGTAAACTGTAAACAGATGATTAATAAAACTTTAGTAGAATAAAATAATAGTAGTTAAATAAAAAAATAGTAGTTAAATAAAACTTAAACTTCAACAGGAATAATGATCCCCAATTCTAAATAAGACTATAGGATGAAAATATTTCAAAACGAAATTGTGTTTGAAATTATAAGTAAATATTTATAATTTTTAAAATTTTTAATTTTGAATTTAAAAATAAATTCCTAGTACCTTATTATATGCTTTCATGCCTCACATTAACAACCTTTAACCAATGGATTAATTAATTAAGTAATATAATTTGGTGGCTGAGATTGAACCCAGGGCTAAGTGAACACTCTACCAACTGGGCAACATCTACATGCATCCCTTTAAATACTTTATTTGAAAATGCTTGTATATAATACATGTTCAGATCAGTTTATATATAATACATGTTCAGATCAGTTTCATTTCCCTGCCTGCATTGGTACTGGGGTTTAAGTCACTGTGGCCATGTCTGTTATAGATACATTTTTGGGGAGCTCTGAAATTTCCTGGATTCCTGAATTCCCAATGTGCCCCAAACCAGAACTGTCTTGTTGCTACAGAACTGAGAAGAAATGAACTAGAATCTTCTGCTGCTTGATCTCTGAGATGTTCTCAAGGGACTTCATTCAAAAGCTCTCCGGCTCTCTTGCTTATCTTCGCCGTGGCTACGTCTCTGGGTGCGTTGGCTTTCAGTTTCGGGCTCTACAGATGTCACTGAGTCACGCGTGCAGTGTGCCATGCTCTGTGCAGCCCCTGCTAGAACATCCCAGCGGTGGCATCTGCACCATTGCCACGGCAGCACTGGAGAGCACCAGCCCCACCAGCCGGGAGATGATTGGACGCTGAGAGAGAAGCGTCTTCCCTCAAGACTGTCTCTGAGGGAAGCTGTTTTCCCGAAATTCATGAAGTCTAGAGCTAACTTCCTTCTACAGTTGAAAGTTGGAGAGCTGCCGATCCCGTAAACACCCTTTGAGACATGCTCTTCCCCTGGAGTGCTTTGCAAAGCTGTCCTTGAGACAGTGCAAGTACTGAAGAGGTTCGCATGTCCAGACGACGTGCCTCGGTGATTATATCACAGGGATCTTGGCCTGAGAGTTTTATCAAATTGTCAATCAATTCTGAAAACATTTACTAAGTCGTTATGGGGTAGGGAGTTCTTTGTCAAGTGGACAGAGACTAGATTATCATAAAGTCTGGCTTTCTAAAGGCTGAAACCAAGGAGAAGAAGCAGCTCTGACCACAGATGAACCCTACCCTAGCCACTGAATGCCACAGTAAGAGCCCGCCTACAAGCTCTAGCATGTATGGCCTTACTGTGATGAAAACCAAATAATAGAATATTTTAATCGCTGACTTATTTTTCTTTTTGAAAATTTATTTCAAGATGATTTTCTGTAACTGTATTTTTTTATGGAGGGACTTTCTTGGGTGAGAACCTAGGGGCGTTGTTTCGGCAGTGCTTGAGAATGCAAACACGGGTTTGATCCCCAGCATTTCATAAGAGGGGCGTGACAGCACACACTTCTAATTAGGAGGTGGAGACAGGGCGAGCCCTCTGAATCTTCAAGGTCATCCTTAGTCACTAGGAAGGTGGTGCCTGGCTCAGCCAGGTGAGGTTCTATGAGATAGAGTCAGGTGGTGGTGGCGCACACCTTCAATCCCAGCACTTGGGAGGCAGAGGCAGGTGGATCTCAATGAGTCTGAGGCCAGCCTGCTCTACAGAGTGAGTTCCAGGACAGCCAGGGCTGTTATACAGAGAAACCCTGGCTAAAGCTGAAAGAATAAAAAGAAGTGAGATAGAGATAGAAATATAGTCATTCTCTTAAATTGTTTTGTACTGCCTGATGATTGGTTTCTTGTACCCTTTTCCTACCAGGAAGAGATCCTCTGCTGAAGTAGGAGTTAATGTCAGGCACCAGGCTTCCTGTTCCTGACAAGAACAGCCAGAGTGTGTGGTACTTACAAGGAAGTACCTGTCCATTTTTCCTTGTTGGCTTTCCCCAGGAGAACTTGGGTATAAGACCCTTCAACTACTGCAGACCCTGCTGTCCTCCGCTGCTGGCACCAGGCAAAGTTTGCTTCACATTGAGGCCCATGGCTCTGACTCTCTGTCTTTTGCCAAAGCTTAATAAATCTGTGAGCTGCAGGCTCTTTGCTTTGCCGGCATCTTCTGTGGGCCTATTGGGAACACAGCCCCTCAAGGAATCACTGTGTTAGAACAGAGAGTCCTGTAGCTTCCGGCGCCTGGGGTAACACATGGAAACCAGGGGTGCTTAGCCACCAAGAGGTCACAATTTATGATCATTATCTCCTTTGGGTTGGAGCTATCTAAGGTGACCCAGACAGCCAGTAGCAAAGTCACCAGAGAAAACTCGAGAATCTAGTGTCAGCAACAACTGCTAAGACTGCAAACATAACTGGGGCAGTGGCATTGTGCCTCGCTCAGTTTCAGGCCGCGTTCCACTTATGGGACTCTTGCCTGCTCTTTCTTTCCAGGCTAGAATTAACAATAAATGCCATGGGCCGAGAGTCCTGACTGTTCTCACCATGCATGGGAATGCTTCACATGTATGTGGAAGGTGGTAAAATTGTTCTCAACCCATAACCGGAAATCTCCAGTATTTGTACATGAGCGTGTTCTGTCAAGATATTCATCTAGTGAACACTTGCCGAGACTATGAATGGATGTTCTTGGCAACCACGGGAGATAGGTGTTATTAGTCCTAGTTCAGAGATGAGGAAACAGAAGATTAGAAGGATTTAGCTAATTCATCTTCTACCATCCGATGTTCAAATCGGGAGCTCCTCTGACCGTAGATGTGCACCCAGCAGAGCAGTTAGCGTAGACCTCTTCAAGCAGAAACTGGGTGCTGTGTTCAAGTCCCCGAGACAGACGCTTCAGGAAAGCTGAGTTGCGCCATGGAGCAAAACCAGCGGAGCGGAAGAGCAGGCTGACGTGCTGCGGCCAGGCCAGGAAAGCTGGGCTCTCTCCAGGCGGAGTCTAACGGGGTAGGAAGTCAATGGCACAGCAAGTTTCGATTCTGGGAGCTTCCTGGATACATTTCTGGGCCTCGTGACGAATTCTGGGACTTAGTTCTGCCCTGAGGGAGGCTATGCGCATAGCTTCCTCTGGCCTCCCCTGGAGTCAGTCTCTCAGGCGGCACATAGCTGGGGATGAGGAGCTACAGATGCTGTCTTCCTCCTTCCGGGAGCCGTGTCCCAGCACGCACCCCACGGACAGGAGTGACTGCTTGTGGTTTCCTCGGTTGGCCCACTGTATAATTGGAAGGGGGGGGGATAATCTCTCCTTGTGCAAAGTGGTCATGGCAGCAAATCAGTCATGGGGCAAAAATGTGACTTTAGTTATTAAAACTGTCCCCAGAAGCCGGGCGGTGGTGGCGCACGCCTTTAATCCCAGCACTCGGGAGGCAGAGGCAGGCGGATCTCTGTGAGTTCGAGACCAGCCTGGTCTACAAGAGCTAGTTCCAGGACAAGCTCCAAAGCTACAGAGAAACCCTGTCTCGAAAAACCAAAAAAAAAAAAAAAACAAAAAAAAAAACAAAAAAACCCCACTGTCTCCAGAGTTCAAGTCCTGTAGAGCTGTGGTGTTGCTGAGCTCAAACCTGGCCTGGCTGTGTTACCAGCTGAACGACAGTCACCTCTCCTCGTGTGGATTCAGCTGCACAGCTTCAGACATTTTTCTGCGTACTTTGGATTCCTGAACCTCCTGCCTACGAGTGTGAAACTGTTTAGTGAAAACATTACTCAATGCCTTTGTTATTTATTGTATCCTAGGCACGTTGTAGGATAGTGTTGGCCAGGCAAAGCATGGGCACACAGTGATTGTCACATGCTTGGCTGCATGAATTAGGCCGTTACATCCTTATAAACCTCCCTGTTTTTATCTGTGAAATGGGAGAAACTAGCCCAGCAGCCAACCACGGGTGTAAAGGTTGTTTTCAAATGGTGATGTGTAGTTCAAATGTAGCACCACCAGACTGCGACGGCTGAAACCATTGTTCGGTGACAGGGTCTGTTCCTTGGAAAGGACACACTGCTTCTCAGACCACAGCCAAATATTCAATATTGAATATACAGGAAATTATTTTTAAATATCTCAATTATTTTTAAAGCTAGGTGAGTGATGGCAAATATCACAGCACCGTGACTTTAGGACATGCCAAATTTGGTATCAGCCATGTGCCCATTATCTGTCTCATCCAGGCTTTTTTGGGGAGGGGATCTCCAGGGCAGGCAAAAGAAACCAAAAGTGAAAAGGAGAAGGAGTGAGAGCGGCAGGCAACCGGTGGGGAAGGGAGCTCCCTGGCCTGCTGCTGCAGCCACCTTTTAGATCACTGTGAGGCTTCACACTTGAGGCTGGGAAGAGTAAGGCAGCGTTTATTCCTGGGAACGTTCTGGAGACCATTATGCATCACTGTCTGAGCCCTAAGGGATATCTATCTTTAGTTGTGCATCTGAATAAATTAATATTATTATAATACATTAGGATACTTTAATGATTTTAGACTTTATTAAGCTATTTAAAATGTATGCCTTGTTTACTCTATCAATTTTAATGAATTTAATACATTTAGATCAGAGACTTCGGGGCTGCTTCGTGAGGGACAGTTGGGGGGGACCCTTGAAGCCCCACATGGAATAGGCTACAGTGCAGGGCCACCTCTCACGAGTAACAGTGGCTCCTGGACCCCTGACAACCTTGGCAATGACTGACTCTGTACTTGAACTGTTTTTTTTTTATTGATTTTTATTGAGCTCTACATTTTCCTCTGCTCCCTTCCCTGCCTCTCCTCTCCCCCTTCAACCCTCTCCCATGATTCCCATGATTCCCATGCTCCCAATTTACTCAGGAGATCTTGTCTTTTTCTACTTCCCATGTAGATTAGATCTATGTGTCTCTCTTAGGGTCCTCCTTGTTGTCTCACAGCTGCGTGCCCAAGAGTTTAGTGCTCAGTTCTTAGTACAAAGATATTGTCGAGATGACGGTCACACAGAAGGAAGTCACAGGTGAGCAACAGGAAGTACTTTCTTCCTTCTCCCCCTGTTGGGGTTGGGTTGACATTGACTGAGGTGAGAGGGTCGATTTGGATGCACTCTCTTTCCCATTGAAACGTGACTTTTGGGAGATAGATCACTGGGTAAAGTGCTTGCCTTATAAGTACCAGGTCTTGAGCCTGATCTCATAAACCCATGTTAATAAAACCAACAAGCTAAACAAAAACAAAAAGAGAAATAAAGCCGGCCATGGTGACACTTAAAATCCAAGTGCTGGGCACATGGAGACAGGAGGATTCCTGGGGCTTGATGGCCGTCTAGACTAGCCTATCTGACAAGATCCAAACCCTTAAGAGATTTGTTTCTCAAAAACAGCATGGACAGTTCCTCTGAGGTGATCAACCCAGGTGACTTCTTCTCCAGTCACACGTGTGCACTTGTCTACAGAGAGCCACACAAAGGTGAGCTTGCATACCCAGAGACGGGGCTGAGGTGGTGGCCTTAGAATTGCTACAGTCATAACTCACTTACATGGTTGCACGCACATCATAGCAGGTGCCAGGAAGAGGGCAAAGACAGAACCCTCACTCACACACAGCATAGTTTAGAAAGAGAGGGCAGGGTGAACATCCAAGAGTTGGAGAACCTCCTCCTGGGGCAGGAGGCAGGGTTCTGTGGTGTAGGAGGTCCTTCTGTTTGTGTGTTGCTTTCATTGGTTGAATAAAGAGACTGCCTTGGCCTTTTGATAGGACAGAACTTAGGTGGGCAGAGTAGACAGAACAGAATGCTGGGAAGAAGGCAATGTGGCAGACGCCATGTTTCTCCTGCCTGAGACAGACACTGGTTAGACTCATGCCAGTAAGCCACAGTCAAGTGGCGATTCACGTTTATGGAGATGGGTAAAACAAATATGTAAGAGTTAGCCAAAAAGAGGTTAGAACTAATGGGCCAGGCAGTAATTTAATTCATATAATTTCCTTGTGGTTATTTCACGGGTTAAGCTAGCCAGGCAGTGGGACACAGCCCACTCCTCCTATTACAACAGTTCTGGAGGTATCAAGGGAAAACGGCTCACGGTAAAACACAGTAAGGTCTGAACCATAAGAGGAGGAATAAGAGGCCTTGAGTGTTGCGGTGGTTTGAAAGAAAATGATTGACGTAGGGCTTGGTACTATTAGCTGTGACTGTGTTGGAATACGTGTGACCTTGTTGAATGAAGTGTGTCACTATGGAAGTAGGCTTTGAGTTCTCATATATGCTCAAGCCACGCCCAGTGACACAGTTCACTTTTCGTTGCCTGTGGATCAAAATGTAGGACTCCCAGCACCTTCCCCAGCACTATGTCTGCCTGCATGCCACCCATCATGATGATAATGGATTAAAATTTTTATTGAGAACTTTTTAATATAATCTCTTCTCATTTTACATAGATATCCCTGTTCCCACGCCCTTCCTTCACCCCACCCCCATCTACTCCTCAGAAAGGGTAAGGCTTCCCATGGGGAGTCAACAAAGTCTGACACTTCAAGGCAAGACCAAGGCCCTCCCCCTATATCTAAGCTGAGCAAGGATTTCCTCTAAAGAGAATGTGATCAAGATGCTAGTTCAAGCACTAGGGGTAAATCCTGGTCCCACTGCCAGTGGCCCAAGCCTTCAAGTGTCCCCCACATT
>JAQHUG010000129.1:2420947-2451713 GCA_028555095.1 Dicrostonyx torquatus
GGAAGATTCTAACCCACATCCATCTTGGGCTGGAGGATCATGGCGTCTGCCACACTTCCTTTCTTCTCAGAACTTCCATTCTGTCTACTCCACCCACCTAAGGGCTGAGTCCTCTCCTATAGGCCAGGCAGTCCTTTATTCAACCATTGAGAGTAACCCAAATACAGAACCCTCCTACACCATATACCATGCCATGGGTCACTGGAACCGTAACTTGTCGCAGAATTGCTTTCCACAGGCTTCGAGGTGCTTAGGAACCATGTGGCCTTTAGTGACTTTGGGTAAGGAAGTCACAACTATTTGCACCATGGGGGTAGGGTTACCCACTTGCTCGACAAACCTTATGCCCAATTAAATTTCCAATGGAACCTGTAACTGCTGAAATTATAAATATTTTGGGCCAACTTGTGTAAAATAGCAGTTCTATACTAAAATGTTCTAAGTTTAAGAGAATGGATTAGTCTCTGCCCTGGAAAATGATTAGATGGGGTGACCGTTCTGTGAGTTTCTTCTCTGTGCCAGCCATGAATACAGTGTCTAAAGAGGGGACACGCATATTGCCAAGTGCTTGTGTTTGAAGACCATTCTTCTTTTCACAGAAACTCTTTGGACCCATTCAAATGTAACAATTTCTAAAACACTAACGTGGCAAAGAAAGCCGGTGCTTCAGCCCTCGGATTTTACGAGTACAATGGTGTTCCTTGTGACTGCATTGGGCACATTTGAGCACAATGCTCCTTTGCCAAGTCGTACATGCCTGTAAGCTGGAGCAGAAGCGCAGAGGAAAACAACTACTTTCAGAACAATGTCATCAGACAGATGTTAGGTAGGCGCTAAGAGCAGATGCTGGGGGAAGCCAGCACGAAAGTCAACCGGGGCCGTTCAACACTCGTATGATTAGATGTTCCACAAAGAGGAGTCTTTCCTTTTCATTGTCTCTGTGGGGTTAATTCCTTGTGTTGTGGAGTCAGTCCCTTCAAAAAGACGATGATGAAAGGTTCTTCATGAAAACTCCAGGCCGTGCAGGTGCAGAAAGCAGAAATGCTCTACTTGGCACCCAAAAGCCTAATCAGACTCATTTGCCTAGCGATGTGACAATAGCCCAAAGGCCTCCTTGTCTTCTGCCGTCCTCCGTTGGTGATCCGGCTACTTATAGCCTTGCCATCAAAAACACACGCATGCTGAATCCGTCACTTCAGTAGATTTCCTAAGCCGAGGTAGCTGAAATGCAACGTGGGAGACTCAGTGCCCAAATGCTGCCAGCTAGCCACAGACTTCAGAATGATGAACAGTGGCATGGCAGAGTCTTCAATAACTGGAATAAGGAAGCATGCCCAAGGAGGAACGGGAAGTGTAGGTTTACCAAAGAGCAGGACACCAGGAAGTGTCATCCTGACAGAAGCTATATAGGCAGGAGAACAGTGATGCCTTTGACTTGGATTCCAGAACTTTTGAATGAAAATAAGGCAGTCTTTGAAAATAAAGTTTTCAGAAATCACTGCATAGAAGACATGTTCAACGTGTGTGTGTGCGTGTGTGTGTGTGTGTGCGCGTGCGTGTGCGTGTGTGTGTGTGTGCGTGTGCGTGTGTGTGTGCGTGTGTGTGTGTGTGTGTGTGCGTGCATGCACACAGTTGTGGAATTCTAGCCGAAGGTTTGGGCAATTAGAAATGTAGTTCGGCACATAGCCATACCATAGCCCTTCACTATGTTACCATCACAGACGAGGAGAGTGACACTTGAAAATATTTTCTCTGGAGAAAGTAGAATCTCAGTACACAAATACCAACAATATTTCAGTGTCTACTGATCCACAGATTAAAAAAAAATCAGAAAACTTCAAAAGAAAATGTGTCTTTGGTTTATAAACAAATTTAACCTCAAGAACTAAGCATGTTATTTCTGATGGGTGAAGGGTGTAAAGAATTCATGTCATCCTAATGATGACCAAACTCAGATCAAGAGAGAGTTGAATCTTTAGCTGCGTGATCTGAGGACTTAGCATTATATTCAACCTCTGGTCAGCATTCACCTTCAGCTTTCTACAAGATTAAACTTAAACACAGTGGTGAAGTGCGTGACAAGAAGCCTCCACCTGCAGACGTGTGTGGCCCTAACACTCATGGAATTAAAAGCCTCTTTAGCTCAGCTTCTTCATCTATAAAGTAAGAGCGACCAACTTCCCCCAAACTGCTCCATTACACGACCACCCCTGAAGAGTTTAGCTGAGTGGCTTGCACTGAGTTAGAAGTCAATAAAAAAACATCCAAAGCAAGATTTATCCCAGAGGAACAAGAAACATGGCCACGCTCTCTCGCTGAGCACGCACTGTGTCAGGATATAGACAGCAACCACAGCTGATTTGTAAAGGTTTTCTCATACTGGAAGCCACCAATTGACTCAACTGGAAGCTGGTCCAGGATATTATTTCTTACTCTTCCAGAAATCCATATCCATCTTCTTTTTAGTAGTTGGTCTACTTAGAAGTCAGATAGGATAGACTTTGCCTTACATTTGTTTGGCCAAGGAATAAGAGATTTGGCTTCAGAACGAGACAGGACACGGAAAATATACGTAGCACTGAAGTACACCGTTTACAAAAACATGCGTGGTGCCGTGGAATCCTTTGCTTGGGCATTTCAAAATCAATGCATGGATTCAGTTAGATATTTGATGAGGTCACCTTCTTTTCCACAGGTTAAAAGTTCGGCCCTCATTAATACATTTACAACAAAACCCCTACAGTTAAGCTTTGGGGAACACAGTGGAAGAGGAGGTGAAAAGATTGGAAGAGCAGAGGATCTGGACACTCAGTCAAAAGGACACTGATGAGGAATCTCTGAGGATTGGGGAGGGTAAGACACGGGTTGCCTAAGAATGAGCAAAAGTGTTTAAAATGAATTTCTGCTTATTTTTCTAAATAATACTATACTTTTAATGAAAGACCAGTATCAGTTTCAAAATGAGGTTGGTCCGGATTTCACATATCTAAGATTCTTTCTTGCTATCTGTCTGAACAACAGAACCAGTAATATTGGTGACACATGGGCTCCTTTGAGCTCCTCATGGGATCATTTTCCGTCTGACCTCAGCTTTACCCAAAACTGCAAACACAAAATATCAGGGATGGAACTGCAGGCTGGAGTAGTTTCTGCCCTCGTAGAATAAGGACAGAATCAGTTTCGTAGTTGACTGAATGGTTTATTATTTCTTCTGGTTGCTGTGGCCTTCAATAATCTTAAAATAGAACATTAAGTAGTTGATTAAAATTCAGTTATTAAATTGTTTAATTCTGAGAAATGAATAATTCATACCGCTAATGCATTCTAAAGAATCCCCTTCCACACAGTCTTACAAGAAGAGAAAAAGAAACCCTCTGAGTATCTAGAAAGGAAAAGAGAAATTAAAGAAAAATGCAATTTATATCATAGGAAGGGGTTGTAAACTATTCATTTCTCCCTTCTGCCCTCTACATCAAATGCCTGAGGGAAGAGAATAGAAATCTAACAAGATTACAGAAAATGTGTCCCATGAAGAACATCTCCCTCCACAAAAGACACCAGTTCCTGAGGGTATTTGGTTACTTTCCTCAGTTCTGTGATCAGACGCCTAACGAAAAGTCACTCCGGGGAGGGGAGATCCCTGGCTCATGCTCTGAAAGAGCACAGACCATTGAGTGAGTGTTGGCATGGCTGTCGGTGGTCGCTGCCACTCACGCGTGCAGGAATCCAGAAGCAGGCATAGACCGTGAACATTGCAGGCATGAGCTCAAGGCCAGCTCCACGGTGACACACGAATCTGGCCCCAGTAGAAAATGATCCTGTCAACCAGAACCACATTGACTCTTGTATGTTGAGGGGTAAACTGTCCATCAGCTCATCTCTGTCTTCTGGGGGAAGCTGTGTTGTGGTGTTTCCACGGGTTCAGAGAGCAAAGGTACAGGTGAGACCTGCCATGAACCCACAGACAGGAATCTAGCATAAAGTGGGATCAGCTGTGGAACAGAGAAAGAGTTTTTTTATTCTCAGTTCAAAATCACATGTTGGCTGTTCTGTTTATATAGGAAGAGAAGCAAATGAGGGTAAACTTAAGGAGGAACGAGAAAACAGAAGACAAGCAGGAGGTATGTCACCCGTAAATACTGAGTCACAGGGAACCAGAAGATGCGGGAGGGTGGTGGGTAAGAACACTAGACTTTTCAAAAGAGGTGAGGTGAGTTTCTTTGAGACTAGGAATATTTTACGAGGGAAGAATTCCACTCTTCCTACAGTGATTAAATAGAAACGTGGCATGACAAAACCCGCCCGGCTGCGGAGTAATTTGACAACTGAACAGTGTGTCAAGAAAGAAAAAGTCTGACTGACAAAATGAAACCCCGTGTCAGCAAGAACAACACATAAATAAACTGCCGGGAAGTGCCCAGGCGCTGCTTCTCACGAGGATCTGTGTAATACAGCTGACGCCGTCTCCCTGATCTCAGTCTTATTCTGCACCCTCACTGTAAATCCCTAGGTCCTCTGTGTTCACTGTTCCAGCTCTGAAAAGCTTGCTCGACAATCGGTCTGCGACCAGGTCACTGTTACTCTCAGAGAACATTGCCAAGTTCTGAGAGACTCGATTCTTGTGTTTAAAATACAGCTGTTTTAAGGCACACAAGGGCAGTGGCAAAGGAATGGTCTTCTCAGGCCAGAGGACTGGAGTTAGGACATCTTCTTTGCCTGCATCAGCATACAGAGAACTGAGTGGTTACTTTTTAAAAAAGTCATACAATGATCATGATGTGTTAGGATTTAGCAAGGTCCTGATTTCAACCATTGCTATAGGGACCTGGGATTAAATGGAGGGTCTTTTTTTAATGGACTGCATATTCTAACAAGAGGTAACAACTACCAAATAAAGGGCTAACAACTGTGATGCATTGATTATTGGTTTTGGAAGTGACTCCTAAGACAGAAGAGGTCATGGGTAGAGGCCATTGGGGTTCTTATTATATATGAGGGTGAGGGTCTTTAAAGGGCAGAGGTTCCAAGGAATGAGGAAGAAGGTCACCATGCAGAGACTCAAACGACGAACATTCCAGACTGAGGGGTGTCAAGAATAAAGGCTTTGAAAGGGGCTTCTCCAAAGTCATAGTTTAAAGGACCTTGGAGAAGGTGGGAGAAGAATGATGACACAGTGTGACTATGGGGACGGTGGGCAGCACAGCCTTGGGGCTGCACGGGTCTCTATGAACTGAACCTGAGTTCCTGATAACGGAACAATGTCATGAGCTCATGAAGAAGGTCGGGCTCTGCAGGGATGGGGGATTTTCCACACGTTAACAGACAGCCTGGGTATGCTGTGCTGAGGACAACATGCGGATACAACAAGATGAAACGTGTGAGGGCCAAGGAGAAGCCAGCACCTCAAGGTGAAACAATGTAATCAGGGAGATGGAAATGTGTGTCACACCAGGCTCTACACAGGTGGAGCAGTCCACAGACACAAACAATGTGTCAAATAAAGTTTTAAATAAAAACAACAGTGCTAGCTTTCATGACAGCTGTAAGTATCTCAATGGAAGAGATCCTAATGCCAGCCCTCTAGCCTTCCACAAATATCCCCGCTACATTGTCTGCTTAAAGCATCTAGTGTTAAACAAAACAGACAAAACCCCACCCTTTCTCAAATTCTCTAGCATGTGTGCCTCGGGAAGGACCAATGCACTGTTCACATTTTAGTAAGTCTTACTGTACAATAATGTCTTGCGTTTTGATCTCTTTACACGCATGCACACACACACATGCACACACGGACACACATGTATATAATTAACATATTGAACATGGCACTTAGGGATGACATGAAGCAAAATATTTAAAACAAAACACCTGGCATTAGACTCTCAGTCTTGTGTCTTCTATGCTATTGTATGGAACACTGTCAACAGGGATGTTAGATCACTACACCAAGGTAGCAAAATTCTAGAAGATTCGTGCACTTTGGTTCTTATGTATGGCTCCCATGGATATATTTCAAGAGGAAAAGAATCACAGACAACCATGTGGGCAGAAATGACCTTTAGTCAGTTATGGCCACAATAATGTGCCCTTAGTAGCAGATACTAACCAGAATCTTCCTCTCACTGGGATGTCTATGCTCTGTTGCTGCAATGCCATAGCTAACACAGTAGTAGCATGGTCACGTCACCATCTGTGGAGCTGGAGAGAGAACAGCTCCTACATGTTTGTGTGTGTATGTGTGGGGGTGGTTGTATTTGCCAAGAAATTATGCAGACTGTTTTCTGTAGGTAGAGGTTTCCAAAGTCATTCGTGTTCAGTGTCTCTTCTACACCAAAGGCAAAGAGATGTGTGCATCTGCCCTTAGAGTTTGTTTTATTCTCTATTAAGGTGAAATATCTAAAAGAAATAGTAGATTCCGGAGTAGTTCAGAGTGGGAAATATGTACATGAAGAAGTACACAGAGAACAGACACTGGCCATGCATGAGGGATGACGAGTGTGTGGTTTGGGAAGCAGGGATGGTGAGGAAGGGTTCCTGAGGTCCTGGGCAGACACTGCTGAAACTCATCATGGGGCATCTTCAGCTCCACAAGATCATGTGGATTGCACTTGCAACGTAAACAGACTTTTATTTCCTCGTGTCTTCTGGTAACTCCAAGTCTATTTGCTTATTCTTATTGCTTTCTTCTCTTCACTTAATTCCTCTGTGGCCAAGGACTAAAGCCATGGTGACTGTAGAGGAGCTGGAGGTGCTAATGGGACGAGGGACTTCCTGGTGTGAGCGATGGCTGTGGGGTCCTTCAAGGCCACGAAGTGTCAGGAACACTGTAGACACTGTAGACTTTTGCTGAGTAAGTGAGCGATGGAGGGAAGCATCGTCTCCGTGAAGTACTGTCTGCCACTCTGGCTTATTTTTATAATTCACCTCCTGCAGAAGCTCCCTTTTAAAAATTATTTTACATTTAAGTGTGTGTGTGTGCATGTGCCTGTATGTGGACATCACATACTGTATGTAGTATGACCGTCACATCACACTCTCTGTAGAGGTCAGAGGATGACTTAAGAGAGCCATGTAGTATGACCGTCACATCACACTCTCTGTACAGGTCAGAGGATGACTTAAGAGAGCCATGTAGCATGACCGTCACATCACACTCTCTGTACAGGTCAGAGGATGACTTAAGAGAGCCATGTAGCATGACCGTCACATCACACTCTCTGTAGAGGTCAGAGGATGACTTAAGAGAGCCAATCCTTTTCCTTCCATGTGGACTCTTGAACTCAGTGGTCACACTTGATTAGCATGTGGCTACATGGTTGGATCCATTGTGTCAGCCCCCTTTCCAGATCTTGTCAACTCAATACACAGCTCAGCGCCCAGAGGGGTTCTGATGACTGTGGGCTGTGTTCAAGGAGTAAAATAATAATCATAGATATTTTACTGTATATTTCAATATGTACAACAATGCCATTTTCTAATAATGTGCATTTCCCACAGATGTTTAACTAGTAAAGATCTAGAAATGCAATTCCTTTTTTTTATTATTAGCCTATAATTTCATCTAAAGCTAAAGCTTTTCCCGACAGCGCGTATTATAGACACAGGGAGCACTATCGCAATTAAATAACTGGATATGCTTGTTAAAGATCTAAAGTTTATTTTGACCAAAAAAGTTCCTTTATTAACTGAATCTGAATTGTATTTGAATTTGTGGAACCTACTCTGGTGGGGTTTAAGCCCTATCTCTGTACAATGAAGATATTAGAAGCAACGTGTTCGCTTATCCAAGAAGCCAGGTAGAGGATCTTGAAGCAGTGTGAGCCATGGTGCCCGGCCCTTGACATTCTCTTTATGTCCCCAGTGTAGGTGTTCTGTCTGGATTCGCGATCACCGTATTTTAAATGTGAACTTCACAGTGGGAGAGATGTGTGACTATGTTGCAGACAGTGAAGTCTGGCTCGATGACGCTCACGGCAGACTTTATCCACAAATACTTTTCAGTGGGCCCCATGGTATCCTTGGGTACCTAGCGACCCAAGGTGGTTTTACATTATTTTCCTGAAGAATTATTTTATTGCATGTGTGTCGTTCTGTGTTTGTGCACATGTGTGTGGGTGCCCATGGAAGTCAGAAGGCATTGACTACTGTAAGCTGGAATTTCAGGTGGTTATGAGCCATCTGGTTCAGAATGTATCTCCAGTCTTCTGCAGAAAGAGCTCGTAACTGCTGAACTGTATCCCCTGGCTCTAATTTTACATGCGTCATACTGAGGGAATCCTATGAGGTGGACTGGCCATGTTATCAGATAATACATCTTACTGTGATCTAATGTAGTGTGTGTGCATGTTTGTGTGTGTATGCATGTGTATATGTGTGTACATACAAGCATACATGCTTGCATGTACGTGTGCACAAATGCCCACACATGTCTTCTATGTAAATAAGCCTGTATTTGGTAACTGAACTAAGTGTACGAATGCATAATTCATAAGAAAAGGAAATTCAGATTACCCGGTGTTGACTTACCTATACAGAATAAGCAGGAAGGTTGGATAGAGCAGCTTTTGTCTTTAGCGTTTTAATGAGCTTTGGGACTTCCGTGCATACTTGTTATGTTGCCCTAATTACTCATAATAATTCTAATGTGCATTTTATATTTAATTACAATGCTTATAAAGATCTGGTATGGACAGTAAGTTATTACAGCAAGCACGCACACCATGATTATGAACTGAATTATTAGCGTTTACACCAGCACTCAGTGTTGGTGACTTCCAATTTCACCTCAGTGATTGGACATTGTCCGATTAAACAAATATTTGTGTGAAATTAATTACAAATGCCAAAGCGGTGTCCACATATTTTTGCTTTTGCCAAACTCCATCAAGCCACATTTTCAGTCTCCGGAATATTCCATTACCAGAGAAACTCATTTCACAATATTAAATATCATTCTTCTCAATTATTTAAAATACCATAGTCTTAAGCTATTTCAGTAGAAAGCCTGAGATCGGATGTGTAACGTTTTGTGAGATTAGCGATTTATATTCCAAACACAAAGATAAGCCATTAAACAATCCTCCCGTTTGGTAAACTCTGAGAATAGTTCATTTCTATCAGTAAGAACTCTCTTTCCATCTGGCACAATGCGTTTCTCGAAATCAGATGGGACTTTTTTTTTTTTCCCTTGCAAAATGGTTCATATGACAAAACAGAACAGAAGCTGACACAGATTCGTTTTCTGCCCTTGCAGTTTAGTGCAGAGCATGAGACCAGTGGACACTCAGGACACGCTCTTCGTAATGATGACTGCCGTGAGAGTTTCTTACGACAAAGCCCGGTTACATAGGAAGAGAACTCTGGCCAAAACTAACAAGTGAGCGTGACGGTGACTTCCCTCAGGTGAGGTCTCTTTCTTTGTTCCAGATGGCTGTGTTTGACTCAGGCAATAACTAACGTCACTGTGCAGAAGCACACGTAAGAGACAGGATATAATACCAGGATTAACAAGAAGATTCTATCTGAAAAATCATGCATATTAATACCTATATAGTGTATCAGTTAGGAGCTTTGTATTAAAAATAAGTCCATTAGAAGGCCAGCTTAGTGGTAAGAATGCAAGCTGGTACAGCCCCTTTGGATGTCAGTGTGGTGATTTCTTAGAAAATTAGGAAACAACCTTCCTCAAGACCCAGTAATACCACTTTTGGGTAGATATCCAAAGATGCTCAATTATACCACAAGGATATGTGTTCAACTATGTTCATAGCAGCTTTGTTTGTCATAGCCAGAACCTGGAAACAACCTAAATGCCCTTCAACCAGAGAATGGATAAGGAAAATGTGGTACATTTACAAAATGGAGTACTACGTAACAGAAAAAAACTAAACAAAACAAAACAACACCTTGAATTTTGCAGGCAAATGGATGGAACTAGAAAACATCATTTTGAGTGAAGTAACATAGACACAAAAAAGACGTAGTCACTCATAAGTGGGTTCTAAACATAAAGCAAAGAAAACCAGCCGACAAATCACAATCCCAGAGAACCTAGACAACAATGAGAAGTCTGAGAGAGACATACATAGATCTAATCTACAAGGGAAGTAGAAAAAGACAAGATCTCCTGAGTAAATTGGGAGCATAGAGACCTTGGGAGAGGGATGAAGGGGAGAGGCGAGGCAGGGAGGGGAGCAGAAAAAAATGTAGAGATCAATAGAAATAAAATAAATTAAAAGGCCAGCTTAGGACACAGGAAGAAATGAGACACAGGCAATCATGTCATTTTTAAAGTGTATGTGTGTGCAGGTGCACACTCAAGTGGAGGTCTGAAGACCGCCTGCAGGAACTGGTTTTCTCTTTCCAGTGTGTATCCTGGTGATTAGACTCAGGCCTTTTGGCTTGGTCGCGAGTGTTCTACCTGCTGAGGCATCTTAATGGCCCCAAGTATTTCAATATTTTGGAACTTTAACTCTTTCCTCTACAACACAAGAATGATGAGATACACGGTAAAGACCCGTGGAAGCAGATGAGAGTGCGCAAAAAGAAATTATCAGAGCGTGGAACGGGTACCAACATCCTGCAAAAGTGCAGTCACCTGTGTGCTCCCGGACAAAGTGACTCCATCTGTCCACCCATAAAATAGACACAAGCTGTCAGAAGACAGCATGAAAATCCTATGGGGAGCGCACACCGCTGTGCTCAGAGCTGTTTGGACCGGCAAACTGCTGTAAAAATGCCTCACGTGACACCTGCAAACAAGCACGTACTGGTTTGACAGAGGTCAGAGGTCACCTTCCTAAGGCTCCAAACCAGTCTGTGTCGGGCTGGTTGTGATGTGTGTGAAGTGTGCTTGCAGGTCACACATGGAATGGTCATATATGTACGTGAGTGTGCATGCAGGCTACACACGAATGTTCATATGTGCACGCAAGGGTGCACGTGGACACATGGTTATCAAGGTCCGCTGACTGCCACCACTGGCTATAGCAGTGTCGGATACGATGCGTGTGAGCGGCTAGGCCCTTCTCATACCTTTAAGATGAAAACCATCTGTAGAATCCTATGATGCTTAGTGACCTATGCACTGAATTGATATGAGGTTTTTATAGGACCCCTAATAATAAAACATTGTAGATAACTTATCTTATAGAAATTATATTCCAGAATTACAATCATTACTGCAGCATATCACTGCAGTACCATTATTAAAAATTAGAGCAATTGTCTCCTTTAAATGCATTATGACCTCTGAGGCTGGGTTTAAGTCCTCATTATTGGACATGCTGAATGTCAATTACACAGGCCAGGTCTTGCCGCTGGAATCCATACGTACTCGCCGTACAAAGCACGCTGATGAACGGATTTTAGGGCTTGTGCGATTCACTCTGCTGACTTTAGGAAGGATTTTTCAAGGGTTATTCTGTCTCTGGGAAGCTATGTCTGTGGCAAGACGGAACAAGGAAGGTATCTGGCAAAACTTCTCTTCAATCCACTCAATATTGTCACAAAAACATTCTTTGATTATTCATTTAGTTTCACCAGATGGCTAAATGCGTGTTTTTATGTTACTCTGCTCACATGAGTGCTGCACCCAGCCTTCATCAGAGAGGCTTCTCACTGCGGTGGGTGGGGTCGATGCAGACACTCTAACTAGCCAACACGCTGACAGTAAGTGATGTTAGGGTACTAAAATAAAGCCCTCCAAGACTCGGGCCATCACAGAAGACATGCTAGGATGAATCCAGGAAGCAGAGGTTGGTATATTTGTGACAAAATTGATGCCTTTTGAATATGACATAGTCATCACGTGTACTGACTCAGGGCAGCTGTGGTTTCCTTCACACGACATGCTCAAGACTGGATACCTCAACGTTTCCACATGGGGGTGTGTGTGTGGAACCACGTATGCCTCCATTGAAACCATGGGCAATTAAAAGCTGTTGGGGGTGTGGAGTGTCACTTTTTTCCAGTGGTGTAGCCTTGTTGAGTTGTCTTTACTCCAGGAAATAACATTCTATCCATGGTGGGCCGGGAAACTATAATTAAACTCAGTGGCTCATGTATTTTTTTATAAAATGGGAAAGTAGGAAGAGGAGAAAGAGGGATAGGGGCTAAAACAATGTCAAACTTTGTATAAATGTAGGAAGCTGTTGAACAGAAGAGTGGCTGTGCATCTCGGGAAGCATCTCTGTCGAGTCCTGCTTTTAACTATTTCTGTGGCATTCATGAGCTCAATCCAGCACCGCCAATCCCAAGGGCAAACTACCTATTTCCATGGTTTGTTTGTCCTTCCTCTTTTCTCACTGTCAGGAAATGCTGCTGGGGCCCTCGCCACCTCTGTACTAACTATATGGTAGTCCCTCAGGGATCAGAGTGAGTTGCCACAGTCCCAACATTCACTGAGTGCTTTGGAAGCCCCATTAAACTCACTGCTGATAATTCTCCCATGGTCTAAATTTCACTCTTTTGCGCCACTCAGGGACCCCGACAGTCTGAATAAAACCGGGAGCTAACAAGGAAGGTGTCTGCCGAATCTGGGTCTAAGTACAGCTCTTACCCTCACTGTATCTGAACAAGTCATGAGAATTTGATTTCTCAGTGCTCTCTGGCTCACTCAAACAGGAGGAATGAGTGTCTGTAAGCACAGGTCCATAGATGGACCCCTTTACTCCCCTCTCTCCTGGGAAGGAGAAGGGCACACGTGGTTTCCATAAGGGAAATCTTACAAATCGAAGCCCTGTGCGCCTGCATCTCGCTAGAAGTCAAGTCCACCTGTGAAGGATGGTACACTCTGGTGCATGGGGCTGGGAGCCACAAGGCATATTGACAAGTTGACGAATTGTAACAGAAAAATAAGAAGGTGGAGATGGAGATTGGAGGAAAGCCTGGGTCACTCTGACTTGAGTTCGCAGGTGTCACGTGAGGCATTTTTACAGCAGTTTGCCGGTCCAAACAGCTCTGAGCACAGCGGTGTGCGCTCCCCATAGGATTTTCACGCTGTCTTCTGACAGCTTGTGTCTATTTTATGGGTGGACAGATGGAGTCACTTTGTCCGGGAGTGGCCTGAGCAAGCCCGTGGGCCACGGCCTGACCTTAAGCAAACAGCAGGTGGACCCAGTGTGCGGCTTGGGAAATGACTCCTGGCAAAATTGTCCTGGCCAACTGTTTGCGAACACAGACAGCAGTGGGTGGTGGTGGGCACCATGCACACTGACTCTCATGTGTGTGCTACTGAGGGTTGGTTTTGAAGTTTCCTGGCACCTGCCACCTGGTGGGTAGAGGAATTGGGATCATCCATGGTGTCATTGCAGTTTTTCACCCAAGTCTGCAGATTGAAGGCCAGCTTCTTTCAACCACAGTGACTCTGCGTCCCCCAAGGGCAAATCCTTCCTCACTCACAGCTATTCCTGTTTATATTTTGCCTTGAATTGCTATGATAACTGAAAGAGGAGATTACAAAGGATCTAACTTAGAAGCATGGGACATTTTTTTCACAGATCTTAAAGGCATTGCTATGGAGGTCTCCACTTCTTGAACTCTGTGAGAAAAAAACTTAACAACAGAAGAATGCAGATGGCAAGATTTACTAAAACATCAGCATTTCTGAAATCTCTGAGAGATCCATGGAAGGGAGGAGCCCGCCGCATCTGGGTTTCCTCTACATTTATCTGGCCTGCTCTTGTATGTCTTATGTGAACTCTCTCGTTACTAGTGAATTTAAAGTGTTTCCTTCCTGCCGTATGCTGGCTCAGAACCAAGCTGGACTAGAAGCTGTCTTCTCCCTGTAGACTGTTCCTTGTCTCGGGGTTAGTCCTATCACTGACTTGTTGGTTAGGACACTGTCGCCTCACGGTGAAAACATCCCATTATTTTCAAGTTGTGGCTTCACAAGGAAAGCTAGGACTGGGGATTGAGGAATTTCTCAGGTACACACACAGGAAACAGGGCTTGTATTGTCTTGTAGGTACCTTGTTCCTGTCTCCCAAATCCATCACTAACTTCTACCTCCTAACTCCACGTTATTGTGGTCTCCAGTTGGGTCTGTACTTACTCAGTTTTATAAGATGAATTTTGATTATTGAGATCCAAATGTGCCCTCATTGATGAGCTGGTGTTGATTTCACTAACGGAAAGAATGAGGATCCTTGTTACGAGGGGAACCTTCTATGGAGGTAGAGAAGCTAATAACATTGCTGCTGAGCTAAAGATTTAAAAGTCAGGCAGAAAAGACTTGGCAGAAGGAAAAAAAATCAGATTGGTTCGAGGAGTCAGTAAAGAAACGCTAGATCTATCGTGTAACTTGAGGAGCAGGAGATGATGAAATCACAGAGAAAGCCTGGAGGACGGAAGGAGGGAAGGGACTCGGAACAAGTGTGGCTGAAACTGTAGCAGGTAGTCCAGGCAGGCGCTAAGGGAACAGAAGACACTGAAGCCAGAAGCAGTAAAGATGTGGACAGAATATTCAATTCCCGCTGCTCTTAGTCCTGAAAGCACCGGGGCAGAACAAAACAACAACCTCCCACACGTTACGTCCGATGCAAGTGGGAAGAAGACACGACGCGAATGAACCCACTTAGCAGTTTACTAGGAAAGGAAACGAGCATGGAAAGAAGAAGAGGACGGAAAGACTGCGCGTCCAGCTTTTAAAGGCTGCCTAGCACATGCGCACAGTGGGAAGACGTGACTACGTCAGACGCTGCTGATGCGCGACCCTCTGCCTTAGAACAGGGAAGATAAAATGGGACTTTGGCTGCAGCTCAGGACTGCTCCTGGAGGGGAGGCCTGTACAGAGCTGGGAGGGACACGTAAGAAGCAGGGATCTGGGGACAGGTTTGAAACCTGAGAGAGGGCTTAACGGAGCCAATGAACAGGAAAAAGGAGCAGAGTGTGGAGGGGCAGGATGAGCGGGAAGGGGAGCTGCAGGTGTTATAATCACTCCTGGGTTGTCAGTCAGATGCTCATGCTGGATCATTGCAGAGCACCGAGTCCTCCATGATATAGCTTCAGCTTGGAGCCTGACGTGGCCTTGAAGACATCAGAAGTCACTATCAGATGAAGAGACGTGTAGAAGGGTCTGGAGCCCGGAGGAAAAGTCTGTCCTGGTGTTTAAGAATGTCTGAGTCACTAGTGTTAATTGAAGCCATGGGTCAGATCTCAGGAGTGACACAGAGCTTTTAAAATGGAAAAAAAAAGCATCTTCTATTTATTGGACACATTGAGACTGTCTCATAGTATCTGATTAATTCTTGAAAACTGACAAAGGTTTTCGGTTCTTACGCTGTAAGGCATATGATTCTATAAAATCAGACAATGGTAAAAATTTTTTAAGTAAACGTGTAGACACTCAATCACTCAATGATGAAGCAATGTAAAGATGGAATTTTAAAGTGTTCTTAATAACTTTCACATAGTCATAATGAGTCTGTTACACAAATACTAGTGATTTGTTTTCATATCTTTTAAGCTTTCTTGAATAGCAATACTTAGACTATGGGCATTATAGCAGAATTGTGTTACTGTAAGTTTTGAGTAAGAAATTGGCTTTGACAAAGGTGACCTTAAATTTGGAAATAGTTTTACAAAGAGGTATGGAGACAAACCATTCTTATTTCTAATTAGTGTCAGGGAAATTTATCATCCAGATATTAAGACCACCCTACTTCCATATTAAGCAACTTTTATTCATTTAGTTTTTGTTTTTAATCATCAAAATTGTAGAATTGTTCTTGAATAGAATTGAAATAGAATACCACGGGACAAGAAAAACAAAACCAAAAAACAAACAAAAAATAAAAAAATATAACCTCTTGAAAGTTAAGACTCTCAAAAAAAAAAAAAAAAAAAAAAAACAAACAAAAAATAAAAAAATATAACCTCTTGAAAGTTAAGACTCTCAAAAAAAAAAAAAAAGAAAGTTAAGACTCTCTAGCAGGGCAAGGATTAATCACTGTGTGAGGGACAGAGCAACTGACAGGAAGTAGCAGAGTCAGTGCCATCAGAAGCAAGTGCTTCAGCTATGAGCGGAAATCCATAACAGTCTGTAGATCTGAATGGCTATTTGCTAAGAAATATTGCCGAATAATATCTTTCAGACAGTTAGGGTCCATTTTGATTCAGTTTTATGAAAAGCCCACACCATCTTGAGCAATCATACTGTCAGCCATTTTTTAACTTGCAGAATGGTTATTTTCATAGATGAACGCTGCCCGGCGGAAAGATTAATAAAAGCTATAAAACATGTATCTGAAAGGAGCGGAGCACATTGAGCGGCAAGTGCATGGTGCTCTTTTACATGCCCTTAGGTCACTGGCTTTCTGACCGTATTCCGGTAGCTTGAAGTCAAGGCGAGAACTGAATGAAGCCGGTGTGTAGACCCACACAGGGATTTGTACGGGAGATGACACTGTGTGACATTCCTAGCATGGAGAGCCCAAGAGTGATGTGTCTTCTTCCCTGTACGATGATGACAAGCTAGACTTTTGAGAGCTTACCGTCACTTTGGGTCACATGGCTGTAGTGTGTAAATCCCATGTGTCCTGTTGGTGAGCAATATTTCACTGGCCCTGCCTCTCACGCTTATGCAGCAGGCTCATGTGTGCACTCTTGGAGTTGATGGTAGCTTGCTGCATATTCAAAGAGAGGCATACATGCTTAGAACTTTCGGCCATTTATGGATAAATGAAACAGGTGTTCTCCTTCAAAGACCCAAGATCTTCCCTCATTGTTCTCCAAGGTACAATTACATCCATCACAGAAAGCTACAGTTCCCTATTCTAAGCTGGCATCCATTTTGCTTGTCTTATGAAATCCTAATTACCCTTGACATACAAAAATCTCTGTATAATTTCAAATAAAAATAAACCCCAAATATGTAAAAAATGATTTAATAAAATTTAGTAAAATTAAAGAGTGCTTAATTTAACCAAGGTAGACAATAGGGTCATGACTATCTCCATGCAGTGTGTATTACACAAGGGGATTTCTGCATACTCCCGTGTAGCAGTCATAGGATAAAAGCCTAAAGGGTTTTCCTTATCGAAGTCCTATTGAATCTTTCCAACACTGTGTGTTGTGCAATTACAGTCTTACTGTGATGATCTTAGGAAAGCTGTCTCTCATATACACAGTGGTTGGTCAGAATTTACCATGCATATCTTTCTCTAAAAGCAGAAGAAAGGAAGAAAATGAAGAAGGAGAAGAGGACTCAGAGAGTCCTAGTAACGGGCTTCGGAGAGGTTAGCACAGATTTCCACACGAGCACAACACACTGTCTCTGCACTCACTGATGTCCCAGCTGAGCAGCAGTATCGGTGACTAAGTTCGTGTCAGAACCAGCGCTAAGTTCCTACGATGTACTTTCTTACTTAGGATCCCGCTTGTCTCATTCTGCTTATTTCCAGCTTTAGATGAGACACTAATGAGATTAAGTCATCCAGGTTTCCTCTGTTGGAAAGATAGATTCACATCAAGTTTTATTTCCTCAATATATTCTCACAGTCCTGACTAATGTGGTGCTTTTGACACAGATGCATTTGCACAGGCAACCTCTTCACATCCAGTGCCATCTTGAGAAATACGTCGTTCACCTCAGTTAAGAGGCCATGATTGCTTGGGAGCCCAGCTAGGACCTTCTACAAAGCTGCACCCTCCTTCCAGGGTAGCTCATTTGAGACTTTCATGCTGACGGTCTGTTAAGGTTTTGTTTTAGTTACTTCTCTGTTGTGGTGAGAAACAACAGGACCAAAGGCGACTTATGGAAGAATTAATTTTGGCTTCTGGTTCCAGAGAGATAGAACCCATAATGGCTGGGATGGCATGAGGTGGCAGCAAGGACAAGGACCACATCTGGCTGGCCACATCTTTATCCACACAGAAGCACCAGAAGCATAGAGGACAGGAAGTGGGTTGAGACTTTAAACTCCCAGTGATGCACTTCCTCCAATAAGGCTTCATCTCCTAAATTTCAGGACCTAAAAGGTTCTGTCATCTTCTGAAACAATGCCACCAACTAGGGACCCAGTGTTCAAATACACAAATTTATCAGGGATATTTCTCATTCCAACCACCACAGTTTTGGAAAGGAATCGAATGCTACTCAATACTCCAGGCCTCTTCTGTAACTATAATTCTGTTAATTCATTACAAAGTCCTTTAAAGAGTGATAAAGATTATAGAGCAGGGGGATGAGACATTTGAAAGAGCAGGGATACAAGGAACATACCTAAACATCATCAAGGCAATATACAGCAAGCCAACAGCCAAGACCAAACTAAATGGAGAGAAACTCACAGCAATCCCACTGAAATCAGGAACAAGACAAGGTTGTCCACTCTCTCCATACCTATTCAATATAGTTCTTGAGGTCGTAGCTAGAGCAATAAAGCAACAAAAGGAGATTGAGGGGGATACAAATCAGAAAAGAAGTCAAACTCTCACTATTTGCTGATGATATGAGAGTTTACGTAAGCGACCCCAAAAATTCTACCAAGGAATTTCTACAACTCATAAACACTTTCAGTAATGTAGCAGGATACAAGATTAACTCAAAAACATCAGTAGCCCCCCTTTACATAGATGCTAAATGGGCTCAGAAAGTGATCAGAGAATCAATACCGTTCATAATAGTTACAAATAGCATAAAACATCTCAGAGTAACTCTAACCAAACAAGTGGAAGACCTGTATGACAAGAACTTTAAATCTTAGTCTGGCCTCAGGAAGAACCCAGAGGAGAACAATATCTGTCAGTATTGATGCTCCAGGTGGGCTGTGAGCTGCTCCGTGGGAACACGGACTGAGCACTTAGTCTAGGCCATAGATCTATGTCTTTTCATTTGCCAACTCATTTAGCCTTTGCAGCTCGCTAAGTACTGTCATAATTTCCATTTTAGCTGAGGCACAGGCATGTACGCTTAGCCTCTACCATCCTATGGATGATAACGTTTTGAGCTTAACAACTTTACATTCCCTGAGGACAATTTTGCTAGCCGTGTCTATAGGGATAGCATTCGTATTTTCTAGAGCCCTCCTTCCGAGGCATCCTTTCCTTCTATACTAAATCATTCAGTAATCATGCCATAGTGATTCAGCATGGAGAGAAGACTCCTACCTCTTAACAGATATGCTTATATTCATCTCGTGCATCCAGAAGGATAAAATGAATTGTCATAGATGAAAATAGGCCTATGCTCAAATGCAGACCCCTGGTAAGTGCCCAAGCTGATGCACATAGCTAGTGTTCCTATGCGCATGCTCAGCTCCTCTACCCTGCGTGCTGACATCAGGCCTATGCTCAAATGCGGACCCCTGGAAAGTGCCCAAGCTGATGCACATAGCCAGTGTTCCTATGCGCATGCTCAGCTCCTCCACCCCGCGTGCTGACGTCAGGGTAGGCCCTGAGTAAACACAAACATGAGCCATCTCTGTGCAGATGAGCAGATGTGCAGGAAAAATAAAAAGGTCGGCATGTAGGTCCCCTGTGCCCAATCACAGGCTTTGTCGCTAGGTGAGTTCATGCCTCACGGCTCTCAGCAGCTGGGATTACCGAGCGCTTCTCAATTCTTCAGTGTGCAGCAGCTACAAAGAGCTGGCTCAACAAAGTCCCTTTTCATCGCAAACGTTTGTTACTGGCTCTTTTGTTGCTGCTCTTGCGGAAGACATTCTGTCAATATTTTCTCAGCGACTCTGTGTCAGATGGCTTGCAAAAGACAGTGTGTGATGACCTGGTGACATAGTGGCAGGAAACACACACACATACACACACACCCTGTATATGTCTGTCTGTGTGTACACAGGCATGTGCACCTATGGAGTGAGTTGGAAGATCGGGGCAGTCCTTGGACACTAGATATAGTATCATGTGTTTCAACCAATATAGTGCTCTGCTGAAGAGGGAGCTAGAGTCACTGACCATTACTCCCTTGTGTTTGGGCTCAAGGCGTCTATGATCTGCTAAATAAAGTGGCGTGGGTCCAACAGACCTGTGTCATCCATGAGTCTTGGTACTAAGATCAGCATGAATGAGATGCATGCTTTTATTCAAGGTGTCTTTATGATGTGCAGAGGGAGGGAGGAGACGGACAGACATGAAGCCAACAAGATGTCCAAGGAGAAAAATTAGGTCACTCGTCATAGCATGCACTTCCTCTAAGTCCCAGGAACCACTGCTCTTCCATCTCTAGGCAAACAGTATGCATCAAAGGCTTCTTGTTCTGAGGGCTGATTCTGGCCATGTGTGTTACCGGCTTCCGTTCACATTGTATTTTCTTCTTTTTTTTCTTTCTTTCTGGTTTTTCAAGGCAGCGTTTCTCTGTGGCTTTGGAGCCTGTCCTGGAACTAGCTCTTGTAGACCAGGCTGGCCTCGAACTCACAGAGATCTACCTGCCTCTGCCTCCCGAGTGCTGGGATTAAAGGCGTGCACCACCACCGCCCGGCAACATTATATTTTCATTACCAACTGTGGACTGAGGATATTTCCTTTACAGTCACTCTAAGAAAGAATAAAGTCTGTTCTGCAAATGCTTGCTGTCTAGCCAGGAGTTTCCATATGGGTCGCACTGCAGGTGTATTATGTGATAAATGCATTCTGCTGGGGATTCGCTCACGCTTGATGTGTGGCCTCACCGTTACCATTGTGAAAGGAGGGTCTCAGCCATCGAGAGAGCCGTGCAGGGTGCAGGATTTTGACTCTGTGGAGACTTGTGGTACAGACTCGGAGCTTCCTGAAGCATGGGGCTCCCTTGAAGCTGAAACAATTTTGTCTTCCAAAAATTCTTGGTGACAGAGAAGATTTTCTTCAGAGTGCCAAAGTGAATTCTTCTTCTTCACACCCCTTGCTAGTTTTCCAGCCAACTGAAGCCAGGGGAACAACCTGAACAGAGTATCCTGGCAACCGTGAAAGGCAAGAAGTGTCTCTCTTAGAGAGAGTGGTAGAACGTGGTGAGCTGTTGGTAGTGCCAAGGATCTGAACGGGATGGTCTCATTGCTTTAGGTCTTTCCCAGGCTGACCACTAGCAAGAATTTCCTCAGTAACACTGGACTAGGGGAGTTAAAACTCAGGAGCGGAAGGTAGGAGAACATAACTGTCAAACTCGCAGAAGAACAAAGCTGTCACTTATTACATTTGAGAAGCACTAAGTGGGTTTTGTGGGTTATGAAAGAAAAACCCCATGAAGTTGGAGGGTGTGTCTGAGAGCTATGTGGTGAGTCAGAGGGGGAACTGTGGGGGAGAGATGACCACAATCCTCTGCATTCATGTGCTAAGCACTTAAAGAACACTTCTTCGAAAATCGAAAAAATGGAATTTCTGACCAGACAGTGTCTAACCACTGTGGCCTAGGGTGTGCTCTGTTTATGAGTCCAACGGGTGAGAATAGACATTTTTATTTCTCTGTCTCCATGTTTCCTAGAAGAGGGTTGCGTATATCACAGGAGCTCAGTCCAGGATGGTGGGGTAGATGGCAGATGATGGTTCACCTTTGGACAACTAACCAAAGTATCCCCAAGAAGTAAGTTCACCCAGAGTCGCCCCGAAAGTCACCGTTTCTGCATATTTTGATTTTGCACAAACCTTGAAACAAAAATCTGAAATTCGCCGGCTGAGATGCGGCTTCTCAGGACGCTGCTCATTCCCACCGTGTTATAAATGCGAGCACACAAGTCGCCATCAGCACAGAACAGACTGTTTGGGTAGCAAAGACAGCAGCTGCTGTGGCTTGAGAGTGTACTTGATAGTGAAGCAGCTTTCCTGACAGACGCTTGATGGAAAAACCACTGTTCTCCGGCAGCGTGTTACGGTCAATGTATATACACAGATATCCCAAGAAAAATCAGACAGCTGCTGAGCACCGCGAAAGTCTGTGGAGCCACAGCTCTGTGAACTATACAAGAAGGGTGAAGTTCACAGTCAGCAGGATGCTCACACACACACACACATTCATACATATGCACACACATATAGATATGCACACACATACATGTGCACATGTATACACACATGCATATACATGTGCACACATAGGTACATGCACACATGCACATATACACATGTGTAGTGGCTGGAGAGATGGTTCAGCAGTTAAGAGCACCGCCTGTTCTTCCAAAGGTCCTGAGTCCACTTCCCAGCAACCACATGGTGACTCACAACCATCTCTAATGAGAGCTGATCAAGAGACCTGGTCAGTCGTCCTCATCAACTTAGACCATGCAACCCAACATGGACAAGTTCAACAAAAACCGCCACAAACGGACTACCCAGGCATGCTTCAGCATTGCCAGGGCATAAATTTAATTTAATTTCAGATGTATAAATGTGAACATATATACACACATAATATGTATGCACATATATGCACATGGGTGCACATATGTCTATACGCATGCATACATAAAACTCATGCACCCATATGTACACCCATGTGAACACACATGCATTGACACATGCCTGTTCACACATGCATGTGCACACACATATATGCACACACGTGCACATACACACAATCTCCTGCACAGACATACACATGTACCTTACCCATACCCCCCACACACATACATGTCAGTTTTCTGTGTGTGCTCTAAGCTGGCCTTCTGTCACAGGGGCTTTATTTGCAACCAAACGAGGCTGAGGCTGAGGTAAGCATGAACCCTCAGGGAAAGAAAACTCAACACACCCCTTACATGTGCAGACTGCCACACACGAATCTAGGGGGCGGAGGAAATGTCACTCTCAGGACTATTTCTGGAGTGGAGGCGCAAGGGCTGGGTGTGTGTGGTGAGCGGCGGGTTGACATCGGGAAGCAGCTGGTCCTTTGGAATGCAGGCGGGGAGCACACACTCGACAGGGCCCTTCAGCGCGGAGCAGCTTTTGCAGCAGCAGCAGAAGCCACGGCAGCACAAGGCCTCTTCCTGAGTGGAGCCCCCGGGATAAGAATAGTTCAGGTGTTCTTGGGTTACTTGAAAAGTGACAGGATGACATGCCACAGGAACAAGCTGGCAGACTGGCTCATTTGGGCTGCTCTGCGAGGTTCACTAATTTGCACTCCCCGAGCTCTTCCTTACAGTGATCCATATGCTCTGGGCTGTAGGAGATACAGCCAGCGAATGCAGTGCCTGGTCCAGGCTCCCATTTGTCATCATCATATAATTGGCAGCGTTTCTGGCCTCTATTCAAATGAGAGGCGTCAGCGGAATAACCAACCTGCCTGAAAGCCTGTGAGGGGCTTCAGGAAGACTGGCTGGGGCAGCGCAGGGCCGGGCTCTCGGTTCTGGCAGAGCCAGGCCTCCTTAGCAGGCGCTGCTGCTAATGACTGCATGGCCCGGAGTGTTTGCATTGAGAGCAAACTGCTTCAGCGGCGGGAGAAGCCGGAACGATCGAGCTCCACGTGCTTTTACTGGTGGGGACTACGATGCCGGGACTCTATGCAGACCCCTGGGTGTTTGCCTCCTTTTTCCTTTGACCTGACCTGACATTTCCCCAGCTCTTGCTATGACGTGAGGTTGTGAAAGAATGTGCGAGAACGAGACACAGTTGGCAACACATAGGAATGCCACAGACCCAGGCAAGGAAGCCTTAGGTCTTTGACCACATGGCCTTTGAGGTGACATTGGCCATGCGGTGGGTTCAGAGACTAGCTTAGGACAGAAACAATGGAATATTCAGAAACTGGTAGTAGAATTTGAGAATATAGTTAAAATATAATTAGACAAATATTGCCTCAGCTTCTCAGCTCCACCGTACAACTCTCAGAGAGACATCCATCACAGAGTCTGGTATGCTGCTGTAAGGTGTGGCCAAGACCTCATCTAGGAAGCGGGATTGGCACAGGAGATCAGATGACGGAGAGGGAAGACAGCCTTGTTTTTGAAACGGCCACTTCTGCTAGCATATACTAAATACAAATGTCTATGCACGTGGGAGGATGCTGTAGACTGGAAACTCTGGGCTGCTTGAAATCAGAAATACTGTAACTTTGCTAAATTCAAAACGAGCTCGCAGAATCCAGAGTCATTTGAGGGTCAGCTGAAAGCCTCCGGGACTGACCCTTGATGTGTTTGGGAATAGAAAGTCAGTAGAAGTAATTCCTTAGCTTTCCTCGTGGAATTTTGGGGAAAAGGGAAGCAATAACAGGTAGCAGTTGCTGCTACAATAGGGAAACAGAATTTTAAGTTTCCTGATGAAAACCATTACCTAGCCGCAGGAAGCAGCAGCCAACACTGGGGTGTCCTTTTCCTCGACGACACAGGGTCTTCCATATGTCCAGTACTCCTGTGCTCCCAGCCACCCAAGCAAGTGCTGCTCAATGCTGGGAGCAGAAGCTGAACAGCCCCGCACAAGCTCCCAACCCAGCACTGGGCCACTTATGATTGGCAGCCTCTGATGTTCTTTTTTTTTTAAAAAAAAATTCAAATATTTTATTATTTTTTTGCTTTACAATTAATACCATTCAAAATTTTAACCTCATCCCCTCCTCCCACTTCCCTCCCTCTCACCCCTCCCCCTTCAGTTCTAAGAGAGGTGCCCTGTGGGAAGTCCAAGGCCCTCCCGCCTCCATCCAGTCCTAGAAAGGTGTGTATCCAAACAGACTAGGATCCCAAAAAAGCCAAAATACATGCAGTAGAATCAAATCCCAGTGCCATTATCATTGGCTTCTCAGTCAGTCTCCATTGACAGCCACATTCAGAGAGTCTGGTTTGGTCACATGCTCATTCAGTCCCAGCTCCCAAGGTCCATTTGAAAGAGGGAGAAGATGAGCAAGGAAGCCTTTGATGTTCTCTAGACCTGTTTCAGTCACGTAGGTCACCAGTGGATCTTGGTGGTGGAATATACCTGGAGGGAATGGCCTCCCTAGGTGGGCCACCAGCTGCGTCACCTTGTCCCCACTCACACACAGCCCTTCTCAATGGTTCCGTGCTGAGTAGTCCATGACAAACTCTTTCCCCAGGGCCCTGTCATGCTTGATTTTTCTATATAGTTTCTTTTTTTTTTCATTCCTAATATATAGTTTACGTTTTGCTTGACTTTTACTGGCAATACTCAGTGTCGTCCCCCTCCACCACACCTTCTTCTGCCTCCTTTTCCTTCTTCTTCTGATAAAATGAATGCTCCAAGAATCTAGGTTGAGGCGGATTTCTTGTTTATACCCTAATCTTCTACCAGGTGGTTACTAAGAGCTTGTTGAGGGAATAGAAGGGGTGTAGGGTCTTTAAAAATGTTCTTGAAACCCAGGCCTCATTGCTTACACTGTTTGCACTATGATGGCCGACATGAAAGTGTTTCCCCTCAAGTCCTGGTTGCTGTCTTCAGGACTGTCACCAGGCCTGATATTCTCATGCATGCCCCCACCCCAGCAGAGAAGTTCTTATCCAGGGACCTTTCTGCTGACTCCCATAGATCAGCGTCTATGGAGACAGTGTAGATGAAGAGTTCTGGACAATTCCCTGTGATGTCGTATTCGCCCACTTGTTTTCCTGCTGACATCTGGATTTTGTGTAGCTCTAGTTGCTCGGTTTGCTAACTTTATAGTCAGTCGGGCTAGAGGGCTCTCTCGAGTCCCAACCCTCATCCCAAATTAGGAACCACCAGAGAGTAATTTGAGCTTATGTGGTACCCTAAAGATCCAGTACAGGAAGGTCCCCTTATTGAGGGTTAGATGGGCTAAACCCTCCATTTTGAGCACAGCTTGGTGTCGTAAATACCCAGGACAATGGTAATTCCTCAGAAAACTATATCTTTGATGCAGAGAGAATTGGGGCTTAGCGAATCACATTTGCCACCACTCACTTCCTTTTTCAGGCTACCATCTTCAAAACACAAGATGGTCTTGAACACCCTGGGTTTCCTTATTCTGAAAGCCTGAAAAATATTCATCTTTCAAGAATTATTTTTATAATGCAGCAACAAATTAGGGAAATACATCTTTATCATAGGACTTTCTCCTTTTTCTTTTTCTTTTTTTTATGTGTTTTTAATGTACAGAAGACTCGTTTTGAAACCCTGGGTAAGATTTAGTGTCTTTCAGAGGAAATGGTGGTGTGATGCTTTTGACTGTTTAAGGAATGTACTAGAAATAAGAGGCTCCCATATATCTCCATGATATCCTTAGTCCTCTGACAGATTCCACAGAGCAGGAAAAATAGATATTCAGTTTCCATCAGTGTCAATCAGCTGACACCGGGCTGTGGAGAAGTGTGGTAATGACCGTGAACTTCCACGCTCAATCATTGCCTGGCTGCCTTGCACCGCATAGGTCATGAACTTTGGATGTGCAATTCTGGAATGCAATATTAATAGGAAAGAAGAATTACTTCCCAGAGTTTTATGATATTCTTTTATTGCATCCTCACCTTATATGGTGAAAACACAAGCAATGGTTTGCTCATGGATGTGGAAAGTTTGCCATGGCAACATTTTTATCTTTCTAGACGATTGCTGCATTCTTTGATACATCACATGCGTGTGTGTCCATGTGTGTTTGTGATGAACATATATGTAAATGATTATGGATGATATGTGATGACAGCTAAACCTTTAGCACAATTTATTTTTCTCCTGTGCTACTTTATCAGGTCTGAGACCAGGGATAACATCTCCTCCAAGAAAGGACTTGTAACTGACACCACCTGGAAACTAAGCACAACTCCTTACCCTGGAGGATCTCCCAGAAGTATTCAGAATTAACTGATAGCCCCAGGTCAGATGGATGTTAGGACAGACATCTTGATGCTGGTCTGTGCTATCTCTTACATTATGAGGCAACAAGACAATCTAAGGAAGAAGGAACGGTGGCCGAGGGTTTGAAGAGTCAGCTCTCTCATCGTGTTGGGAAATGCCTGTTACTCACAGAACTACTCAGCTGATCATTGGCCAGAGGTGGGGACAAGCCCAGTGAAGAAGCTCACCGGCTTACAGCTGCATCACAGAGAGGACAGACTTTCTAGCAGAAAACAAGAGCTTATGACAGGCAAAGAAAGCAATTTCTAGACAACTGGAATGCTTTTTGAACTTATAACATAGTCGCTGATACATTAATAGTTTAATAATTACAATAATTATAGAAACAGACTGTGCTGAGTTTCATTAAGGCATGAGTTAGCTATGGCTATGATGTTCAATGTGGAACAAAGGTATCATTTTTAGAATATGTCGGTTTAGCCTTGTCATCCTAGTGTCATGGGAAAAAGATAACTCAAGGGGATGGCTTATCTGACAAAGAAAAAGCTAAGAGAATTAAACCTTTGTGTTCAGGCTCCTGTTGACCGATTCACTCTCTTCGTGAGTTCTTCCCAGGCTCGCATCTGTGCTAAAGGAGATTGTCTTTAGGACGCTTTATCTCCTAGTGTTCTCAGAACACTTTTCTGTCTTTACAGCCACTTTGCTGAGCGTTTGAATGTTCCTACCAAGTCATATTCTTTACCAAACCATGGCCCATTAGCCTATGTTGCGGATTAGTTTAAGATGTGTTACATTCCAAAATATACAAACAAATCAAGAAATTGGTTACCAAAAGAACAGATAATCCAATAAAAAATGGGGTACCTAAACAGAGAACCCTCAACACAGGAATCTAAAATGGCTGAAAGACACTTAAGGAAATGCTCAGCATCCTTAGTCATCAGAGAAATGCAAGTCAAAACAACTCTGAGATTCTGTTTACACCTATAGGAATGGCCAATCAAGATCAAAAACACTGATGACAGCTTTTTTCTGGAAAAGATGTGGGGTAAATGGAAAACTCATCCATGGCTGGTGAGAGTGCAAACTGGTACAACCCCTTTGGAAAGCAGTGTGGCAATTTCTCAGAAAATTAGGAAACAACCTTCCTCAGGATCCAGCAATACCATTTTTGGGTATATACCAAAAGGATGCTCAATAGTACCACGAGAACATGTGCTCAACTATGTCATAGCCAGAACCTGGAGAAAACCTAAATGTCCCTCAACCAAAGAATGGATAAAGATGTGGTACATTTATACAATGGAGTACTACACAGCAGAAAAAAAATAATGACATCTTGAAATTTTCAGGCAAATGGATGGATCTTAAAAACATCATATTGAGTGAGGTAACCCAGACCCAGAAAGACAAATATAATATGTACTCACTCATAAGTGGATTTTAGACATAAAGCAAAGAAAAACCACCTACAATTTATAATCCCAAAGAACCTAGACAACAAAGAGGACCCTAAGAGAGACATACATAGATCTAATTTATATGGGAAGTAGAAAAAGACAAGATCTCCTGAGTAAATTGGGATTGTGGGGATCATGGGAGAGGGTAGAAAGGGAGGGGGAGGAAGGAAGGGGAGTGGAGAAAAAATATATAGCTCAATCAAAACAATAAAAAGAAAAATGTTTTAAATGCATTTATGCAATTGACTATTGTTAAATGGTGCAAAGATGGGTTGCATTCTTCTATGCTGCATTGGTTAACTCTGTAAAACTGTGTTACTGTGCCTGCCTAAAATGCCTGATTGGTCTAATAAAGAGTTCAATGGCCAACAGCTAGGTAGGAGAGGGACAGGCTGGGCTGCCAGGCAGAAAGACTAAATAGAAAAGAGAAAAGGAGAAAGAAGGAGGAAAGGATGCCAGGGGCAGCCACCCGGCCACACAACCAGCCACTGAGTAAGAAGGAAAGAAAGGTATATAGACTGGAGAAAACTCCAGAAGCAAAAGATAGACGGGATAATTTAAGAAAAGATGTCTAAAAATACACCAGGCTCAGGCTGGGCATTCATAAGTAAGATTAAGTTTCCATATATTTATTTGAGAGCTGGGTGGCAGATCCCCAAAGAGAAAAGAGTTAAAAAAAAAAACAACCAAGTCTAGCTTTGGGGACAAGTTTCAGAAGTTTGATCCCAGGAGAACACCCTGAACTCGCAGCATCTGCACTGAGGAGAAACGTCCCACACACACATTAGAATCATCGGGATGTAATGAACACTCACACCGCACGCGGTACAGGAAACTGCCTGGTGCCCCTTTCCTTGTTTCCACCAAAGCCTCTGCTCGCTTGTTCCTCCTCCGCTTTCACGATGCCTGCCACTGTTTCCAGAAAAGAATGAAACCAAGGACAGGACCTGAATAACAGATAGAAGCTAAGCTTATTAGCATCTTAAGAGGAACAAAGTGATTGTGTCTTGTCTACAAACAAACGATCAGCCTCTGAATGGTACAGGCACACAGCACACAGGACCCTGCGGGGCACAGATCCAGCTCCAGGAAAATGAGTCTGTGGGGCTGGCTATGTGGCTCAGAGGGAAGAGGGGCTTGCATGCAGGGCTGACTACAAGGTGGTCCTTCCCAGATCCTACAAGGTGGCAGGAGAGAACTGACTCCTGAGTGAGGTTCTCAGAGAATGTAAACAATTCATTCAGGATACAAATGGAGTCTGCTCAGCCTTGTCCAACTCTGGCTGGAGGAGATTCCAGGTGGAGCATTCATTGGCTCGATGTCCCCGTGGAAACTGCACAGCCGGGGAGGAGCATCTGGATTCCTATTGAAGGCTCCAGGGCACAAATGCCTGGGCGTCCCTCCGTATGTTTTTCCACAAGTGTTTTTTCTGGTTGTGTTTTGCTTTCAGACTGGGTCTTGTGTAGTTCAGGTCTCAGGCTCACTATGCAGCTGAAGATGATTCTGTATTTCTGACCTTCCTCCTTCCAGCTTCTGAGTGTGAAGGTCACTGTTTACTTGGCGCTGGGGGGTCAGATCCAGGCTTTTCTACATTCTAGTCAAGTTACCTACAAGCTGATGACTGTCCAGAGACCCTCTACGTGCCGTTAGTGCTGCTCTGGGCTCAACCTGTCCTGGTTCTCGCTCTTGCAATGTTCCATTGACTCTTGCGATCTTTACCGTGTGTCTCAGTCACATCCAGTTTCTCCTATGACCTTTTTCTTAATGAAACCCAAACCTCCTTTCCACTTCAATTCGCTTTTCCCACACTTATGCTTTGAGCTGCAATCAATCATTTCTAGTATGTCATATTGTCATACATACACACACACACACACACACACACACACACATATATATATATATATAATGATAGCTATGAATTATATTAGGAATCCCACAATTATTAGGGTTAGTCGGGATTATTCTCCAAAGGACAAATTTGCAACTCAGGTGGTGAGGGTTAAATTGCACCTCTGGTGTCCCACAGATTCCAACCAGAAGGAGCTGCCCTGAAGACATAGACAACCACGTGCCAAAGAGCAATGACTAAGGCTTGTCATGAAGTGGCCGAAGCCAATGGGAGGTGACCTTCAACTTACAAGGTGAAGAGCACTTGTAAATTCTAGCAGTTACAAAAACACTGGCTACCACTGGAAAACACTCTCATCTGTGAGCAGGGTATGAATGTCATCCGAGCAAACAAGGTACCAAGCCTCACGCATGAATGTGCGGGGTCGTAAAATCCAAAGATGTCTACAGGGATTGTTTGGAATAAATAATCCTTTCTCTCTTCACCCTCTACTTGCTAAGATGGATAGTAAACTTGCAACACTAAGAAGTGAGACTATAAACATGGATGCTTTCTTTTTTTTCCAGCAAACTTTCCTCATCCAGACAGTCTAACCATTGACTGGGGACCGGGCAGTCTGCACTCCTGGTCCTCCTCCACGTGAGCCTAGGCAGGCAGGCAGGCAGCTTCCCTGACCTTCAGTCTCTGCTTCTTAAATCGGCTTAGTAATGGATTCTGAATTTTACCTTGATAGCATTCTTAATTCTATTGTGAGAACCAACGTTACATTTTAAGTTTTAATGAC
>JAQHUG010000129.1:2459737-2503166 GCA_028555095.1 Dicrostonyx torquatus
CTCTCTCCCCTAATTACAACAACAAGGAGCCATTTATCAGTTGGATCGCAACATGTGAAGTATATGTGATGGGAATGTTGGTGATAACCCACCCAGTGACTGGACTGGGAAGTTCCTTAGCATGTTCCCAAACCAACTTCCCTGAACAATGCTCATGTCTACTTCTGTTGTCTGCTGCAGGTCTGATCACAACAGCTTTTGGGATCTTGGTGAAACCGTTACATCTGAGAAGTAGGCGCAGCAGATTTATGGCCCACACTGGGAACTTCAAAAACTGAAGGTGGCAATGATCCACAGAAAGGATCTACTCCTCCACAAGACACCCAAGCACATGCCACACAGCCAACACTCTGAAAACAGGACACCCTGGGCCTGAGATTTGCCTCACTCACCGTATTTACCAGACCACTCACCAACAGGAGGCCACCTTCTCGAGCATCTTACCATCTTGCCAGGAAAGTGCTTCTATAGCTGACAGAATATGGAAAATGCTCTCAGGTGGTCATCAAATTCTGAAGCTTAGATTTTTTAGGGGCATTGTTTGTAATGTTCCTATTTAGATCGATAAAGTTGCGTTTGAATCTAATTATCATTAATTACAGTCCCAAACAGCATACCCCTTTGCATTAACCTAATAGAAAAAGAACTGAAGTGCTGGGAACTCTGCTTAGCGGTGGAACACTTGAAGACTCTGTTGGGATATTTGATCACACTGTGTAAAGATCTGTCATTGTGATTGGTTTGATAAAAATCTAGACGGCCAATAGCTGGGAAGGAGAGTTTAAGCAGGACATCCATGCAGAGAAGGGAACTCAAGGGATAAATCAAAGTGAGCAGATTTCACCAGTGAGATGCGGAGCCAGTCACACGCATACACGCATGATTCCGAGGAGAGTAAATGGTCACGTGGTAAAGCAGACTCGTAGAAACAGGTCAACTGAAGTTCTAAGAGCTGGTTGGGAACAAGTCTAAGTGAAGGACACGCTTTCACAATTAATAATAAATCTCTGTGTCATTACTTGTGGGTTGGCGGTCCAAAGAAAGTCCAAAGCTGGCTACAAGAGTCCGGGGCTTGATCCCCAACACCGAAAAAGGCAACATAAAGGCTTTAGAGTGTTCCCCCTCCCCGTTGTCTTTTTTTTTTTTTTAAATCTCCTGTGTTCTTCTCACTCCTGTGTTCTTCTCGTTCCTTACACAGCCTCAGTGAAGTTCTGAGGGATGAAGGTAAAGAATGGGGCTGTTTACAGATGCCACACAGGAATCTGCAGTCCTAATGTCCTGTCAGCAGCAAGCCTTTGATTGGATGAAAACAGAACCCGGGGTGTCTGTGGAGACATGGGCATACAGTAGGAAAAGAGGGTACAATTTTTTTTAAAATTATTTATTTATTATGTATACAATATTCTGTCTGTGTGTGTGCCTGCAGGCCAGAAGAGGGCACCAGACCTCATTACAGATAGTTGTAAGCCACCATGTGGTTGCTGGGAATTGAACTCAGGACCTCTGGAAGAGCAGGCAGTGCTCTTAACCACTGAGCCATCTCTCCAGCCCCAAGAGGGTACAATTTGAAATCATTTTAAAACCTAAGTGCACAAACTTTTATCGGACCACTTTGAAAACTTCCTCTCGGGAACTCTGTCCAGCGAGCTCTAGTAAAAAAGGATGCTTTTCCAGCTCATTGCTTTGGCTGATTCTTCGAGGTTTCCCGAATTTTCTTTATTGTGGCTGTGTAGGCTGGCCATACAGCTTTGCCTGACCGTGAGTCATCGCTGGTCTAATCTATGCACACGATAATTGATCTTTGTAACAATGGGCATTTATCAGTCAGAGGCCGCATCCTTGGGCGCTACATCTGGTGTTGCATCCATATTTTTCTTATACGGCTGCTGGCAAGGTGGCTGCCCTAAGATTTTTCATATTAATTTCTTATCATGAACATTAAAGTTAGATGTGAACACTTTCCATTTGATAGGTGGCAGCTTACAGGGATAAGATCTCCAGCAAATCACCCAAAACCCACACTGCTAAAATGTGCCAAGCCATTTTAAATCCCCTGAACTATCACTTACGATTTTACTTATTCGAGTACAGGGCACTGCAGCCCCTCCTCCTTCTTCACTGTAGAACATTATTGACGTGGACATAAATAAGAAGATCCACTGAGACACAAAAAGGCAGAACAAAATTAAGTACATGCCACCAACTGCAAGGAGCTGGTCTGAAAAGATTATGTGTGGCTCGTGTTTGTCTGAAGTATGTTCTTCAACACCCAAAGTCGTAAGATCATAAAAAGAGCTGCAAATGACATGTATGTTGAACATGTGACTCCCAGAAGCATGGATGCCATTCCGTGCACGTTGCTTCTGGAGACCAGCATTCTGCCTTCGCCAAAACCTTAATAAGTACATCACTGAACACGATTCTAAAGTAGATGTGGGTTTATCTAGCATGAATGCACGCATGCCAGTTTACTGATTATGATACATACGCCACACTGGTTTGAGAGCTAAGATGCTGAGGGCAAGGAGATGGGATGGGGGTAAAGAGCTTTGCAGAAATTCTACAGTCCTATAAGATTTCTTCTAAACTTAAAACATATATAAAGTAAAGTAGGCAAATCAATCATAGATAAACCGAGTCTCCCCTTACAAACTGATCACATTCCTTTGTCTATTTTAGGTGCTCTGACTGCTGTTTTTGTACCCTTCACTATAGCCAGTATTGCGTGGGAAAGCAGAGCAAGGCTTAAGTTGGGACAGGGGATTTACGGCGTTGATGTCAAGCAGGTCACATGATGGACAGTTTTCAAACTGGACCTGAACAGACATGACACGCGACCCACTTAGAGCAAGTGGGCAAATTGTAAGCATTAGTTGTATCAATTCTCAGATGCTGGCTTTCAGTGAAACGGAAACTTCAGAGGGGTCCAACAGGCCTGTCTAGAAGTGGGACGCTAGGGCCCTTCCTACTGACAAAATGCTCTCTTGATAGGCAGTGATTACGGCAGATTCTACAGTGTGAAGTCTGACCTTAAAGGGGCAGTGAAATCACCCATAGCGCAGTCCCTGTGCACTTGAGTTTGGGTATTCGTCATCTTCAGATCTGTTTTGGGGTACGTGCAACTGAAACTTCACCCAGAGAGGATGACGACGCCAGCCCCACTCAGGGACGTGCGCTAAGTTCACCAAGGATGTTTCTGGGCACCTGTTCCAGATTATTAACTGTCTTCATTAAGGCAGAATCCAGAACTAATTACTTTAAAGAAATCATTCTGAACCATTGATGAGTTTTCAAAGGAAGCCGTGGCTCTCTCACAAGCAAAGGGGTGATAGATACCCACGAAAGTGTGTGTCCAGGAGAAGGGCACACCCAAGACGCTGAACGTGGGAGCCTACGAAAATGAAATCATCGCCAACTTCTTCAGTCAGTGTCCGAAAGTACACTCAAAGTCTCAGGCTCACGGGGGAAGGAGGGCAGAGGGCAGGAGTCCCAGCTGAGTGGTAGCTGCTGGGGATGGAGAGGGAGAGTCAGCTTCCTTCAGGGAGACAGGCCAGGTAGGTTGAACATGCTACAGTGGGTGACCCTACACCTATGAATATATGACCAGTACTGACTGGATTTAGTGAGTTAAAGGATGGGGTTGGGAGGGAGTCTCAGTTGGGTCAAGATGAAGAGTTGAAGCAGGAGAGTGCCAGGGCTGAGTATTCAAAAATATCTGAGAAGCTATGTGCTGTTCTCAAATGATAAATGTAGCATGTAGTTTTTTTAAAAAAAAGTATACTTTCTAAATGAAAACTTCATGCAAATATCTTCTACTTTAAGAAGCCTGATTATCCCTCTTCTTTCTATGGAGATATTCCTCTCATATTACAAAGCCCCTGACATTGCTATATACAATATGGAAATCTGCAAAGAAAACACATAGATCACCTGCATCACAGAACAGTCTGCCTTCCTCATGGAGGAGGCACACCTGTTGCACACCACTCCCTGATTTGGGTCTTGGGAAGGCTTCAGACTGGATGGAATCAAACTGGGGTTAGACACGGCTTGCACCGAGAGTTGGAGTGTGTATCTAGCTGCATCTATTCACTGAAGCCACTGTCATCGCCATTTCAAGGGTTTGAAGGAAGGATATAGTTTTATCCGAATGAAATGACCATATATATGTATAAATATACATGCGCACATAATACACACCTTGTATATACCTATATACATACTTGTATATGTATGCATTTATACTTACACACACACACACACACATTTTACTATGGTTGCTTTGGGAAGAATATGATATAGTGAACAACCCAGGTCTTTGATCGTATGGGGTTCAGAGACTTCAGTACAAGAAGCACAGGAGAGGCTCTCTCTCACAATTAGTTACAACATGAATCACCCCAAGAGCGAGAGAGCTAAGAAAAATTCCGTAATGGTTTCTTCCGGAGCCCGAGGCTGAATCCTATTCCAGATTTGTTACAGGGAATGCAGGAGGAAGCAGGAGTGCTGAGCAGGGGCCTGTGGAGCAGGGCAGATTGATGAAGGAGATCTGAGACAGCGATCCACAAAGAGAGCCTTGAAATAGCCTCACACTCAGACAGTGAGTCCCAATGGTTTAAAGAAAGAGCGAATTCGTCAAAAGGCAAACACAAGCTGATGCTTCCCAGGGACCAGAGCTGAGATTGGGCTTCAACAATGGTTCAAAGGGATTCTGTCTCGACCTTTAGAAAAACTGTAATAAGTGTGGGGAAAGCCTAAAGATCAAGAGCAAAATGACATTCTCTGCCAAACACCTGTTCTCTAGGGAGTTAAATAGTCAGCTTTATCTATAAACACCACGCGAGGAAGCAGTGTGAGGACACGCTCTTTATTGCCTCGGGCTTCTGGAAAAGCAGATCACAAGCTGTGATGATGTCCCTAAGTTCTCTGCCCATAATTAGGAAGAAACACTGTGTTTCATTCTCAGAAAATGCTCAACATGAAAAGCTCACCCAGGAAAGCAGATTTGAATAATGGCAAAGATTAAAAAAAGTCATGTTATGATTAGGGTCTGGCTTACATCAACAAGTGGGAAAAAGGAGCTTAAGCCAGGAGGGCTGGGACCCTGGGCGTGAGCTTTGCATAGTCAAGGAAGAGGGCTTGATCCTCCAAGGTGGCCGGCCTCCTTTGGTAACTGATGGTAAGGGGAAAGTTTGCTACAAGATATTTGTACTGCTTGACCAATGCTTTCACTGTAAAAAAAAAATACAAAACGTTTCCGAAATCTGTACGTAATTAAAGGCACATGGCTGACTTTAACCAGAGCAGTCTTGAGTTCGGTGGGCAGACGTAGCTCCTTGATTGTCCTTCCCAATCACAATTCAAAGGTCATCCCTTCCATGACCTCTGCACATCCTGTGGAATGCATAATCTATTGCTTCTTACTCTCTGCGTCTGTCCCATCACTGGCATGCCCCGCAACCCACTGAAAGTTATCATGGCCACCCTCCCCTCCACATCGAGAACGGGACGTCGGGAACGATAATTGTTTATCCACCATCAAATGCACATAATGTCATATTTCAAGATGCACAGAGCATTAGGTAAGTTGAAGAGATAGTTGGTTTGCTCAGATAGAGTGGAGGCATGCTGAACGCTTCACCAAACACGCCGTTCTCTAACGGTCTGTTCAGGAATATGGCAGGAATTGTCTTCCCTGAGCGGGAGTAAACCGCATCTCTCTTCCTGTGCTGAGAACTATACCAGCCTGCATTTGCAAGACTGCCAGAAAGCCCCTCTAACTGTGGCATCTTCTCCAGTCACTTAACGTAGGCTCAGACTGAATTATTCACGAGACCCAATGGGAGATCATACTCTCCCTCTCGCCCATGGACACAATTTATTTTTTTTTCTGGAAAGAACATTTTAATCCTGATTATGTAGGTCTACTCAATAATTTACAAATGATAATAATCAGCAATTAGAATAGAACAGGAAATTAAAAGTGTAAAATAGCTAGTGTCTCTGGAGAAAGAACAGCCCATATATATATATATATATATATATATATATATAAAAGCAAAAAGCAAAACAAAAAACTTGAGAAACTCTTCGGAGAAGTTCTGAACATATATTTTACACTTTGAAATAACACAAAAATGCTATATTTTTTTAGCTATGAAAATACTACACAAACTGTTTGTTGAAAAAAAAAAAACCACAAATGTGAATTAAGAATTCTCATTTAAGAAGCAAAGCTTTTGGAACCATTTCTTTAAGTGTTCTGGCTTCTACCTCTTTAGTTCTTTTGCGGTTGACTTGGCCCTGTTCTGAGGCCCCATGGCTGCGGTTGCAGGTCATGGCAAGACACTAGCCTGAGGACGCTGGCCCTCTCCTGTGGGCCGTCTTTCTGATTTGCTAGCAGTTTGACCCAGGTCAAGCCTTGCTGTAAATTGCCGGAGACTTGTAAGCGTTACTAGAACAGGTCAAACACTGCGTGCTTTATACAGAGGCACCGTAAGGAGGACGAGCTGTTTGAACAGCTTTTGGACTCCCCCACCAGGCACGGAGGACTGGTTTCTTCTGTCTCCTTCTGCCAACTGACCCTTACATGGAGGTCTGCGTCTTTGCAAATGTCAGCATCATGACACTGGCCAGCTGATGCCCTTAAGCGTGATAAAGAAACAAAAGATAAGAGAGCCTCCCTGTCCCCAGAAACCGTGGCTGTAGAGTTCTATGCATACGGTACAGCTTTAAGCATCTTGAGTTTTCTGGTACGGTTCATCGCAGTGAGCATTACACAAACGGAATCAACACGGCGCAGGGCAGCTGATCAAGCTTTATTCTCATCGAACAATGTAAGTGATGGTAAAGCCCATGGCTACTGCACATTGCCTCTTCTAATTCTGTAAATTGCTGAGTGAACGGTCCAGATGTCTGTCCAAATGATGGGTCAGCAAGAACGCATGACAAGCTGTTACTATGCACCAGGCATTTACGACGCACAGCAGGTCCCATGCAGCCCTCTCCAGTGCCCATGAATACCTCCTTGGGTCGTTGCCACTTCGTCCATCTAAGACGGGAACTGAGCTCAGAGAAAATGAGTCAATACTCACAGGCAGATGGGCAAGAAGACACTTGGTGCCAGGTTCTTGCCTTTCCGCCCTGACATCTCACCAAACTGTTGCTAGATCTGAAATGTGTGCCTTTCCCTTTCTGCTTTTTCTAAGCCCCATCGGCTAATGGTGGATTTGTAGAAGGAATACAGCAGGAAGCTTAACATTTTAGCATCAGGAATAACAAAGATTCAGATTTAAAGCCTATTAATCAACTGTGTGGCCGTGAGAAAAACAAAAACAAAAACAACCATCGCTTTTTGTAGCTCAAGGACGATGGGGACATTCCCATTTTAGATCTGTTGAAAGGAAAAAGGCAATAGAATATGAAGCATGGTTAGCGTCCAGTTGGCACAGAGTCAGTGATCATGTAAGAAAGATCAGAACCTGTGGTTGAACTGAGGTTTGGGAGGCGCGGATAACCTGTTTAAAACCCACATCTGGCCATTGTCAGGGTGTGAAACCCTGAACATCTCTGCGTGCCCCACAAGACCGGATTTTCCTTCTCAGTAACTGAATTACCCAGTGCACCCAACACACGACCGCTTGTGTCCGGGATGCTCCAATCCTAGATGCTTTGGCCATTTTCACTGGGGTCAGGGGCATCAGGAGGGGTGCAACGACAGCCATGTCTGTCACGTGGAGCTAGCTAGACCTCAGCTGAGAAGGCCTCTCCCTGTTAAAGCTGCAGACACAGTGGGACATTCAGGTGTGACATGCCCCAGATTGGCAGACTGAATCTTTCTCCCGCCTCTTCCCAATAAGGCTTTAATCTTTAATTGGACAAGTGAATTAATTGGGAGTATCAGCGTAATCAGGCAATCACAAATGCCTTTTAGAGCTCTTTGCATTTACAACGTGAACGTGATTATCTTTATAACTTATGAAAATGTACAATAATATTATAGATCATTTGATAAACAAGAAATGTTCAAAGCCACGTGTGTAAAGTGGCATTTATCTTAAGTCTCTCAATAACTCAGATAATAAAGTATAAATAACACCATTAAAGTTATATATAAGCGTGACAGATTTCTTATCTATATGGAAACACCTCATAAGTATCAATACTGTAACCTAGTGCTATTTGCCCACTATCTTGAATTAGTAATAACAACTTTTTATTTTTATTTTTCTAGTGACTATATAAACTACATTAGTGCATTTAAGCTATACTTAAAGTTTGCACATCACTTCTGGCGATCAAGGGTGAAATAACATTTTTTTTCCTTTTCATTCCCTTTTTTCTATTCTGCTTATGTGTTTGTGAGTATGTATGTATGTATGTATGTGTGGATGTACGTATGTCTGTGCCTGCGCATGCATGTGCAGATGTCAGAAGTTGAAATCTGGTGTCTTCCTACACTGCTTGCCACCTTATTTGCGTGTGCGTCATATGTACGTGTGTCGTGTGTGGCCTGTTGTGCGTGTACTTGCTAGTGCAGATGTCTTCAGGGTCTGGCGTGTGATGCTTCTTAGCTCTGTAAGTGTGGCCACCTTCTTGTGTTTATTACTTCATTATTTTCTGCTTTACCTTAGGTTTTTTCATTTCAATAAGGTTTGTGACCTCCAGCTTCTGCCCTCCCTTTATTCCTAGGACCCTAATGATTATCTCATGCTAGTGGTCTATGTGACTTCATTGCTTTAATACTTTCTGTGGGGATTTAAGGAAGACAGAAGGTAAACTGTGTTAGATTGGCTACTTTATACATGAAAGACATCACATGGCATGCTAATTTTACCCAAACTAAAAATGTTTCGGTATCTTAGACGGCGTCACATATGATTAAATCACATAAATTAGTGCCATCCTCACGCTAACGGAGAAAACCCAAAACTCAATTTTACTTCAAAATTAGATCAATAATTCAGCTGGAATCTTCATTGAACACAACATCGATGTATGTTCGTGTCCTCCTTACTCTGTAAACATAGTCAAGTAGCATCCAAGGTAATTTGGAAATATTAAATCTACTGAATTTCCTTTGGTGAATATTTTAAATGAAATCTTGTGAGAATTTGTCAACTTCCTTTTCTTCTGTGTATCAAAACCTTGCCTGTGTTATTTAGCCTCTTAGGGAACAGAGAAGATCCTATCTCCCTGGCAGGCTTGGGTTTATTGTACACAGTACCTCTTTGTGTTTCTGACACTCCCCTTGCCTTGATCTGTCTAGCTTGATCCTATTATTGCCACAGAACAGTGGCCTGCCATTTGGACTTTACTTTATCTAGAGAAACGCAAGTTTCTAGGATAGATAACCTTTAATAAGAAAGTATAAACACACGTTTTCTATCAAACCCTTCTTTGGAATAACTACCCCAGTGTGGAAATGACCGAAATCCAACAATATCAGGCCAACGTGAAGTAACTGTCAAAGGTTAGGTCAGTAAAAGAAAATTTAATAACAGCGTATCAAATATTTACCAAAGCTATTTGCAAAGTTAAATCATTCATGAAAACGTATTAAACGCTTTAAGATGGGCTTTCGTGTGACAAATGAGGGCACTCAGCACAGTGTTCAGTGATAATAAAACTAATTTTTATAAACCTATGCTGTGTCCCTCAAGTGTGATTTTTATATATCATGACTATCTGGAGGCAAGATACGTATGAGTTTAGTTACATTCTTACCTCAGAGGACTCGCTTACTTATCTGAAATAGGTAGTTTGTGAGGCTCCCGGAAGCAAAACAGATGTGTAGGTTAAGCAGGGGCCAGTGAGGGGCTCTACAACCACCAGCGAGGCTCCCCATGGTCAATGGTTAATGCCTGACTCACCCCACATACTTGGTTGACTCTTTCCACTCTGTCCCATGGTGACAGAGGCAGAATATTTTGTGTCATTTCCCTGAGAGGAAATCACCTTCAGCTCACCTTGAAAACCTGTAGAAAAGTAACCTTGGGCTCTGGAGTGGAGCCTGCTCCAGTGTGGCACAAATATAATTTAGAATATCCTTTTTCTTGTAGGTTGGACTCTGTTGTTCTCTGTTACGCTTGTGTTCTTGGTTCTGACTCTTCTTTGGATCTACATAGATATTTGGTCTTTGCTTCCTGTGGAAGAACCTCATTTATTTGGAGACCAGTTATTATTTTTGAAATGTTTGTTTTTCTGATGAATTGTTCTATGTGATTAAATTGTGCCCCCTCAGAATGTGTCTTCTAGGAGCCTGCCCTCCATGCTCCATCTTGGCACATGTTTGTATGTCTATGAGATGCGTTCCTAGTGACTCTGAGCGTTCAGATTCCTACACAAGCTTGTCAGTTCAAGTTACTGAGTGTGCTTATTCCTTTGGCCCTCTGTCCTGAGTGTTTCAGACAAAGCAGTGAGTTGGAGATAGTTTTGTCCTCAGTGAGTCAACAGTGGAGGAGCTGGTTGCATTTCTTGTCACATTACAACTCCATGAAGCAGTAATCCCAGTCCCCCCAGGACACACATACACACATATATCTACAAAAGACCATGTTTTCCTAAACATCTCACTCGGGGACACACAACAGCTCTCTTTCACACCAGTTTCCTATTCTGAACACACTGAGAACAATCTTAGAGTCTCCAATATTACTTCTAAGAATACTCATTTGCACTCAGATCATTGTATTTAAGACAAAATAATTCCTTTATAGTCACATGCTGAAAAATATATCCTCAAGGGAGATTCATTTGTCTAACTCTGATCATGAGGAATAGAAAAAAGACCTACCACGTATACAGAAATAGCCAATCCTTTTAGAAGCCTAAGTGCAAGGACCCAATCAGCAATGGAATGTATGGACTCCGTCCAGAATTAGTGATGGGAGGCTGTACATGTGCACATGTGTGTTTTTAGGAAGACATCCTGGACTCTCACAAACATCTGCTCCAGACCTAACCCTGATGTGGGATTTTCCTCTGTATGTTGTGAATATGATTGGTTAATTATTAATAATAATAAAAAACTGCTTTGGACCTATAGCAGGGCAGAACTTAGGTAGGTGGGGCAAACTAAACTGAATGCTGGGAGAAAGGAGGCGGAGTCACAGAGAAACCATGTAACCCTGCTGGAGACAGATGCCAGAATTTGCTGGTAAGCCACAACCTCGTGGTGGTGCACAGATGAATAGATATGGGTTAAATTAATATGTAAGAGTTCGCCAATAAGAAGCTAGAGCTAATGGGTCAAGCAGTGATTTACATACAGTTTCTGTGTGGTTATTTCTATGCTAAGCGGCCAGAAACCAACAAGCATCTCTCTCCTCCCACAAAACCCAAATTGTCATTACATTAGAATTGACCTCAAATCTACCTACTTATAAGTCAGAGTTCCAATGTCTTATTTTGTTATGCAAATCTATTTAAAATAGATAGCTCTGGGTGTGGTGTTATCAGTTCCTCAGGAGGGATATATAACCTCTGTGTTTCATCTTTCTCTAAAATGTAACTTTGAATTATTTTCTTATTTTAAAAATAAATTTAATTATTATATATCTACATGGCAGTTTCCCCTCCCATTTCCTCTCCCCCACTCTATTCCTCCTTTTGTTCCTGTTTAGAAAAGGGCAGGCCTCCCATTGAGATCAACAAAACACACGTATCAAGTTACAGTAAGACAAAGTACCTCCCCATGTATTAAGGCTGGGCAAGGTAAGCCAGAATAAGGACTAGATTCCTGAAACTCAGTCAAAGAGCTAGAAATACCCACTCTTGCACTCTTACTGTTAGGAGTCCTGCCAGAAGGCCAAGATACACAGTTGTAATATATGTATATGGCCTAGATCAGTCCTGTGTAGGCTCCCTGGTGGTCACTTCAGACTCTGTGAGGTTAGCTGATTCTGATTATCTTTCTTATAATGCTATTGACCCTTCTGGATCCTCCAATCGTTCCTTCTTCTCTTCAGTAGGAATACTTAGCTCAGCCTAGTGTTTGGCTGTGGGTCTCTCATCTGTTTCCGCTGGTAACTAAATGAAGAGCCTCTCTGATGATGATTGGGGTGGGCACTAATCATATTTGTCTTTCTGGGTCAGGTTTACCTCATTCAGGATGATATTTTCTAGGTCCATCCATTTGCCTTCAAATTTCATGATGCCATTGCTTCTAACAGTTGAGTTACACCCCACACATATCTAAACAGAGAATTCTCAACAGAAGAATCAAAAGTGACCAAGAAACAGTTAAATATTCAACATCTATAGTCACCAGGGAAATGCAAATCAAAATGACTCTAAGATTCCATCTTACAGTTGTCAGAATGGTTTAGATCAAGGACCCAAGGGACAGCTCATCCTGGAGAGGATGTGGAACAAGGGAAACACTCCTCCATTGCTGGCATGCATGTAAACTTGTACAGCCCTTTCATAAATCAATATGGCAGTTTCTATAAAAATTGGGAATTTATATACCCCAAGATCCAGCTATACCACTCTTGGGCATATATCCAAAGTATGCCCAATCATACCACAAAGAAACTTGCTCAACCATGTTCATAGCAGCATTATTTGTAATAGCCAGACTGTAGAAACAACCAAACGTCTCTCAACTGAAGAATGGGTAAAGAAAATGCAGTGCATTTGAATAATTTTCTAATATTGACTTGTAAACCACATTCCATTATAAAATTTAGTTTGCTTCTGGGACTGTTCCATCATTTCTCAACTACAGAAGCCAAAACAACATCTCATGACCTCATATTTAACAACTCCATTTGCAGTACTCTGCAGGCATCTGTCTGCGAGTGTTAACAAATACTTGGTCCACAGTTAGCATGTGTAGGATCACCACACAGCACCGTTCTACAGCAGGCTCTTCATGATCACGTCTGGCTATAAATGAAGTACAGAAAGCAAAGGGGATGGGCACGGGCTCTTTCAGTGTCCACCAGTTGAGTCTTGTGCCCGGCAAATAGGAGATTAGCAGATCCCAAGAAGGCAGAATGCATTCCAAGAAAAGTCTTTATGACTAGGGGCAGAGGAGCTCCGTCTCTGATGTGACCCTTGTAAGTCAGCTGAAGAGAGCATCCTGAATGTTTTGAGTAATTTGATCATGATGACTATTGAAACCAGGTTCTCAATTTCCATGACAAATTTAGTACTTCTGTATAACTATGCTATAAAACCAAGCTCTGTGAAATGCAAGGGAGAATGTGACTATCAACTTTAGAAATATTATACCAGATGGAAAAATTACGACTGCTACTTGGCTTTGATGAACAGAGGTTGTGATGGGGTCAGGATATCAGAGTTTGCAGATCCAAGTCTGGGGCAGGGAAAGAACTGCCTAAATCTAAGGAGTGAGTCCAGGAACACTACTCAGAAGATCTTAAGTAAAACATTGTCTTGTTTCAAATTTTGTTTATGGTAACATTAGCTTGGTTTAATGTGTCTTGAGAGTTTATTTGACAAAAATCTTACAGAAACTTTCAAATTTCATTGACTAAGATTGTGGCACTCAAACCAGACTGCCCAGATGAAATGTGTTATGTTCACTGTTGTGGCCACCAGAACAACTCATTTGCCTTATCTTAGCGGCACCTGTAAAGTAAGATCGGCCTGAAAGAAATGAGTATCTGCTCCGTGCTCAGGGAAATGCTGGGTGGGCTCAGACACAAGTGAACTTTAGCTGTTTTCATTATGATTAAGAACATTTAGGAGGTCACAGTGGGTTATAACCAAACCATTGGGCTATTTTCAACACTTTGCTTCATTTATTTGTTGCTGAGTTTTTAAATTCAGTTTTTATTTATCTCTTATTTATTTAAACATCTTTAACCTTCATGGTAGGTATAAACATTTCAATTCATTTTTTCTTTCAACTGGGGTTAGCTCATCAATCCACCTAGATAGGACTTGGGGGTGCGTCTTCTGGAAATTTTGCAGGGCTCAGAACACCACACACAGGATCACGTTGGTGGTCTGCTGTCACTTGCTCTTCTATCTCAGAGGAGGACAATGGATTCTCACTTGACAGGAGAGGGAAGGAGAAACAGGCTTTGCTCTCTTTCTTGGAGGATGAGTACTTGAACCTGGGTGTTCCCAGGGCAGAGGTGAAGCTTCCCTGAGTCTTTACTCTCTGGCAGCTCCTTCCTGCTTGCTACTCTGTTCAACTCTTTGGTTGCATTCTTAGTCTGGTAACCTTTTAGCTCTCCACGAAGGACTTGAAAGTCTATTTAACTATAATCACTGAATTCATTCTTCACTTTCAGTTTTAAAGGGATATTTGTTTCTGTTTATTTGAACACTTCTTTGTAGTAAATATTTCACAGTGCCCTTGGGTCAGTTGATAAACACACTACATATTTTCACAGAAAGAAGCTACAACAATCACATATGTGTGCTGCCCTCACATGTTAACACATGCTTATCTGGTACTCGACTCTGAAGTCTGTTAGATACCCACCGAGCTTAGTGCTAAGCTCAAGAATACTGTAACCATGTGTTGGAAACAAATGTACAGATAGGGTTGACTTGAGGGAGCCCGGCACACAGGACCCTTCCCAGTGTGGTGTTGACTGCTCAACACTTGGACAATATGGCTGCCCAAGCAAGACCTGAACCAGTATGCTATCAATAGACGTGGCATTATCTTTTCCTACCAAATACAATATAAGCATCTCGGGAATGGTTTATTTTGAATTCTCAGTGGCCCGGCCTGTGATGTCACCCTCTTAATTTATGGAAGCAAAGGTGAATAGAGGGAGCTTTGTGTTTCCTGTTTACACAACCAACTGTGGGCTAAAGGGAAAGGCGGGCCTTGTCCACTCAGTCAACACAGATGAGCACTGAGTTTCAAAGTCTTGAGACAAACTTCCAGGCTTGATCCCAGTAACAGGGTCACACCCATCCGACCATCTGATTTACACGGGAGTGTCTGGAATGCCAGGCCTCTGAAGGGAATCTTCCCTCCTGTCTTGAGCCAGGCTGTGGGAGCTGATAAAAAGCTTGGGACTCAGCACCAAGCTAGCACCACAGGGTGCTCTTTAACCAGGAGCAGAGCTTCTTCCTGCTTCCTAACTCTTTGTGTTTGAACTTGGGCTGCAGGTTAAAATAAAATTAGTAGGAGAAAACTAATGTTTGCTACTGGGAAGACAGCCCAGACACGATAAATACATCCCACGGTGCCTTTCGACCCAGATTTGAGGGCGGTGTGTAGAACGAAGACGAAGGGTTCTAGTTCTCTCGAGTCTCAGCACCGAGGCTAACAGCTGGCTCATTTAGAGCCGGGTTCTTCTATTCATAAAAGGAGAAAGCGTTGCTTACAACAAATTGCTTTTTTTTTGGTGAGAATTAAAATAGGTTAATGTGTGTGAAAATGCTTCGTCAGGTCTAAATTTTAATGATTCTTATTTTCCTACTTGAGCTATGTGTCCCAAGCCACCAAGAATGTCTCTTGTGCACACCATGAATCATTACAGGCAGGAAGATTTGTGATGACAAAATTTTTCAGGCCTCAAAAGTTTTGTTTTTTTTTTTAATTATGAAAATACGGGTAGTAGATGTACTGTAAGTCTTATCTCAAATAAATACTGCTGGCGTCTGATCAGAGAAGTGGCCTTGGGGCTTCCACTCCTATTCTCTCAAAGCCTAAGGCAGCACCAGGAGGAAATCGCTGGCACACAGGGACAGGAGCAAGATGGCTGAGTCAGCTCAGGGCAAGCGGGAATCCTCCTCCGCCCCCAGCAGGACCCTGCTAGCTGCCTGGTGGTGAAACTCTGTCTCCCCTGCCCTTCTAAATGTCTAACAAAGCGTAGGAAACTTGACTTTCTCAGACCACCCTGTCCGTCATGGGAGAGAAAACAGACATGAGAAAGTCCTCCAGAAAGGAGGGTTTTCTCAGCAAGTGACTCTTGGCGGTGAAGAAACCCAGTGAGCCAAGAAGAAGGGCGCTTGCATCTGCACCTCAATGGCACAGGAGAAGCTCCAGGCTTGTTCTGTCTGCACCCAGTTCCTGCTCCTGCATGTGGTTTGTCCTGTGTGGTCGCTTCAACTCTCAGCCCTTCCTTCCCTTCACCCGTGAGATGTTGATGGCGGTTTTGACTGAAGGCTTCACTAGAGATCCTCAGGAAGGGGACGCATCTCTTGACGCGCTGGCACGCCATGAGCCTTCCGGTCCTGTTGGTGACGCCCACACGTGCTTCCAGGGACGCCTTTGTCGTCTCTCCCCATCCTGCTGCTCCCTCTCCCGCCCCCAAAATGCCTTCCCAAGATGGTTCCAGCTTAAGCAAAACTTGTAATCCTCCATCATGTGGCGTCCCCATCCTCACCGCACACCTTTCAATGATTAACAACTGATTTCAATATTGTCTTTTAAATCCAACTCACGGCACTGTCAAATGATTATGTTCTATAATTAAATTAATGGTATTGAACTTTCGTTTTTGCTGCATGGCTGCCTTTATTTGGTGTCTGCTCTTTAACTGAGTGAGTGAGTGAGTACCGGGTACTGGTGTGACGTCACCGTATTTATTTTACAGCTGCAGGGGGAACAAGCCTTTACTGTAATTTTAAAAGGTACCTATAAACAGGATCCCCACCCCCAGGGTCTTATTTGGGGGTTCAGATTTGCTATTCATTAATTTAGGGTTAGACCATTTAGCATATTTTAAAGTAAAAGCCCACTTCAAGGATTGCGGGTCTCACCCTTCCCTATCTCGGCTGAACCACGTTGACATCGATGCTCCCTGATGTCCTCGGACACCGGTAGCAAGCTGCAGAGCCAAGGGAGCCTGTGCAGCACGCAGCCTTTTGTCCTGTGACTTTAACATCTTGTGATTCGGAGACTAGAGATGTGAAGGAAGAGGGATTATCCGGAAGAAATCAGCATTCGCCTCATCAAACATAACTGAGAGTGCACATGTGGTTTCCTGACACTAGGAAAATGGATTATAACTGTATCTATTCAAGTCGACTTGAAAATCACCCCCACGACTTCTGTTTTGATTTGGGCAGGGTCAGGTGCTCCCAGCCCCTTCTCACAGAGGGCGTACGTGGGAAGGACAGTAGATTTATGAGGTTATGCACACACCTCTAAAACAGTTTATGTTAACAAGTACGGAACAGGTATGCGTTATTATATTTCCAGCATAAAGAAAGACAAAGAACCTGTTATTTATATCCAGCTGGAAATAATGAGGAGATAACGGGAGCTTTAAGCCAGATGATTTTTGTATAGGCCCCTGAAACACCGTGGGGCTGTGACATGGGTGAAATGAACCCTCACTCGGAGGGCTTTCCTCTTCAGTGTATCGCTCCGAGACTCAGCAGGAATTTCATTTGTCAATTACATGGTGTGGCAAGAATGTGATTTATTCCATAATGAAATGAGCGTAATGCAGGAAGGAGGGGAGGGCTTATTCGAATGTGTTAAATGCCACACGAGAGCACCTTCGGAGTGACTGAGACTCAACACATTTAATGACAGCCCTCACCCCCTGGCTGTCAGTCTGCCCGCAGCAAGTCTACAACGGGCACCTCAAAGTCGAGTTGAGTACACACTGTGCCTGCGTGGCAGGACTTTCCCCTCTACCAACTGCCAGGCATGAGCCTCTTTGGACGTTTGCTTCCCTGTTCCACTGGAGAGCTATTTACCAAGGGCTCAGCACAGTGCTGAGGGTGCAGTACAACAGGGAAATAAAGAAGTGGATTATTTCAGCCAAAGGAGATTTTAGCCAAGGTCTAGAGCACGTCGGGAGCAGGGTGAGGGGACAGGGAAGGGCATGCAGCAAAGGGCCAAGCCAGTCAGGGATTCCTGTGTCTCTCCTGGGAAACTATCTTAAAAGCTAACAGGGGTAGGAGCAGGCCCAGAAAGTAAGTGGTAAATTACTCTGCAAACCGCGTTGAAGGGGTTGGAAATCAAGCCAAGTCCAATTTTAGTTTCTGTTGAAATTCCTGCCTGCTAGGTCTTTTGTTTCGCTGTGGTTGGACTACTTTGTTTGGAAACGGTGTCATGCATTCCAGTGTGGCCTTAAACTTGTAGCCAAGTGTACAAGTGTACACTTGGTGTAGCCAAGGATGAGCCTGAACCCCGGACCATCCTGCTCTCGCCTCCTGAGGGCTGGGTTACAGATCTTTACCCTCCAGTGTGTCTGGGATTCTGCAGTGAAGGGTTTCACTAATGGAGCCACAGCCCTGAGCACCATGCCTTGCTCTTCTCCCTGTCTCTGTTCTATGGTGCACTCCCATGTGCCTCCTCCACCGGTGCAGAAAGTCTGCTGACACGAGGCCACTCCCGACTTCAGTCCATAGCTCTTCCTTCTTCTTGCTGCCTTTAAGGGCAGTTAGTCAAGCACAACAAAAAATACTTGCTGAGACCTCATTCAAAGCATTTGATTCGCAGATTATCTTGACCATCGATCATCTTGGCATTTCCATCACAAGATTTGGATGTACCCACTGTGTAGGAAGGGGTTGGTGGCTCCCTTGTGTGCTTTCACGACATAGTCATTCCCCTAAGTGCTCTTAGTATCAGTACTGCCAGACGGGGACTATGTCTGACATGCCTTCTGCAGGGCCAAATGCAAAATGAAGACATTTCTTCTTTCCTTTGCTTGTCTTTTTCCTTTTTTGAGGAATTCCACTGGAATATTGTATATGATGATGGACCATTGTTTGGTTTCTTGATGTGAAAGGGAAACTACCTACTTCTTCAGTAGTAAGCAACATATTTGATATAATTTTTTTGAATGGGTCTCATCAGGTTAAATTTCATTCTGCTTCCAATCTCATGGATCTATTGGGTATAGAGTTTCACCAATTTACCCATCGAATCCATTAAAATTGCCTATGTATTATGTATTTTCCTTTAATCTGTAACATAAACCAATTGTTCTCTCCTAGGATAGCATCAGTTCGATCATGATCATACATTGCTGGTACCCACATGCTGTCTTGGGGCTAGTTAATAGTCTCTGATTTCACTCTGAAACAGGAAGATCTACAGTGCTCCTGTCTCCTGCCCTCCCTGTGTGATTCAGTCCTGAAGAGCTAGAGGGCTTTTAACCATCCATTTCTTTTTGCTCTTCTATGCACGTCTGAATTTCACACTGTCATCTAAGAATGAGGCCTCGGTGGCCATCCTGATTTGGGAAGCTTACAATTCCCTCGTTACTGCAGCTGTTAGAAAATGAGATCTTTAGGAGTTGATCCATTTCGGCGCTGCCGCATATTCTCGGGATGTCCTCGGGGCGGGGCAGCCACTCCAGACCTTCGGAAACCCAGCTGCATCATTTCACAGTCTTTCTTCTTGGTCTTCATTGTGTGACTTGATGGCTCCGTTCACTTTTGATTAACTTCCTTTATTGTCTCTTATGTAAGCCCTTGACAACATGGTTCTTGACTTGCCCTGTTCTAGTACACGCTTCTGTTTTGTTAACTTTTCATCTATAATAATCAATAGGCTTGCTGTTTTCCATGACAAACTTTAGAACCCAGACCTCCACTCTCCTCCCATCTCTCGTGTTGTGGTCTCACACTGGTTCTAGTCTGCTTTGTCCCACATGAAGTTGGGAAGGAGTGGAGGGGGGAGGCATGGGAGGAGCTGAGGGAGAAGAATGTGGGGGTGGAAATGACACAACTGCAGCAATCATGCATGAAATTTCTCAAAAATGATAACAAAATAAATGTACATATATAATTTATGATTTAAGTGCCAAACCATTTTCCAGTGGCATCTCTTGACCCAGTCACCTGTGGAATCGTCATGCTGCAGTAATACAAACGTCCCCACTTTTAGTGGTTCGTGTAACAGAAACTTGTCATTCACCACTCTGAAGCCATCTGTTGGTTCAGGCAACTCCCCCAAGAGCCTTCCGCCTGCTGCGCTGTGCCTCCAACTTCAGCTTGTGTCACCTCTGTATCAATACACACATTGATCATGCGATTATCAGCTCTGCTCAGGATGGGGCTAGATAGTGGGTGCCAGCATTTAGCTAATCCCGTCTAGAGCAATGCACGCCACTCGGTTTCCTTCAGCAGGGATGCCACTCACCCGAGGGAGGTAGGATATCCTCCTCTAGAATTGCCTGAAGAATTGGTGTTCAATACAAACACCCCTGGGAGACGCTGGGGTCATTTCATGACAGTCTTGGGGATCTGCTGCTCCCCGGCTTTCTCATGGATTGGGCGTTGTGGGTTCTGAGCCGTCTTCTGGGACAGCAGCAGCCCGCTGTTCTGTTGCTGTCTTCTGGCATCTATCATTATTCAGCATCAACCACCAGTTTGCGTCCTGTTCCTGTCTAGGCCATCAGTCTTCATTTCCTTCGGTTTCCTGTGGCTTCCATTGCAGTGTCTGCACACGTGTGTGCCGTATTTCTCATTCATATTAACTTACATTGAGTTGGCTTAAATAAGAACTTTTTTTTTTTTTAATAAATATCTAGTTGCCGGGCGGTGATGGCACACGCCTTTAATCCCAGCACTCAAGAGGCAGAGGCAGGCGGATCTCTGTGAGTTCGAGACCAGCCTGGTCTACAAGAGCTAGTTTCAGCTCAGGCTCCAAAGCCACAGAGAAACCCTGTCTCGAAAAACCAATAAATAAATAAATAAATGAATAAATATATATCTAGTTTAGTTTTAATTACTTGTATGCCTGTGTGTCTGGGGGCAACATGTGCATGTGTGTGCAGGGCCTACACAGACCAGAAGATGCTCTAGTCCCTGGAGCTGGGGTCCTAGCATATTGTGAGTCACATCACACAGGAGCTGGGAACCAAGTTCGGGTCCTCAGGAAGTGCAGCAAGCGGTCTAAACCACATTTTAATTGGGCTATCTCATGTATTTCCACCAATATTTCCATTTCCTCTCTCTTCCCAAGTTGCCCTTCTAGCTACTCTTACCTCTATGTTCTTAAAGAAAAAAAAAAAACAACAAATGAGTAATGATGAGGATGTAAATTAATATAGCCACTACGGAAACCATCAGGCTATGTGTCAATGTTACATGTTAGGTTTCTAGAGATTCTTCAGTTTGATAATTAGATGTTAATGATTATTGTGAACATTCTGAACTATTGTTTTCCCTGACGGTTGCCTGTTCCCCCTCCCCTTTTCTCTATAACTTATAACTTATACATACGGAACCATATTTAGGCATGATGCATAGTAATATAATGTGTCTTCAATCTACGCAATCCCTTCTCTGTACGTTGTTGGGGATTGAACCTTCTACATCCAAGCTAAGCCTTAGCACTGTATGTCTCTTTCCAAATTCTGCCTTTAGAATCCTACGGCTGTTTCCAGCTATATCTTCTACTGTCTCGATTCTCTGCTCAGCTCCACCTGGCTCACTCTATTGCAATGACTGTGATTTGCATCTTTGGAAAGTCTGTGTGGACGCATTTCCTCAGGTAACACTTCCACTCCTGCTTCCTTAATGTTACACCTGGCAATTTTAGCATAAAAAGTTCCTGTTTCACTTTTTTTGCCTGTGTTGTTAATGCTAACTTATTTAGAATTTTTCATATAAAATATGTGAATTCTGACTCTGAGATTTTCACAGGCTTTGCCAATAGCGAGCATGCTAGAATTATAAAATTACAGTTCTCTATAGATTTATTTATTTACTAATCTTCAATGGGTTCCCACTACTGAAGTGGAGAACGAGTTCAATTAATCATTGTAGAATTTTAGAAAGATAAAATCAAAACGTGACTCCATGCTCATTTGGGATTTAAGCGTCCCTCCACATCCCCCTGTGAAATCAGAGCCTGGCTTGAGACAAGACAACTTATACCGCCCCACCCCCACCCGGCCACCACACACACACCACGGGGAGGGGGGCAGTTGTGGCTGCCACGGGTGCTGCATTCTGGAGCAGGGGTTCAGGGTGCACGGCTCTGGTCATGACTGCCCCCCCCCGCTCCCTTCTTCCTTCACTATCATCAGACTGAGTGCTTGGGTCTCACGCCCTTCCCAGTGCTGCACCTTGCAGAGGTTTCGTGCTGATTCATTTGTTTTGATTCCAAACCGTGAGGCATTTGCATGCATTTTAGTCATTTTATCCAGCTTCCTGGCTGTTCCAGGCCTGGGTTCCTAAATTATCAAAGGGGGAAAAAAGCCACATCTCTGCAGGCTTTAATTTGGACTTTTCAAGATGGAAACAGGCTGTTTTCTAGAATTCTTCACTTTTTTTTATATGAAAAACCTACAGTCCTGCTCCTGTGTGTTCCCTATAGCAGGGCTGTGCTAGGCACCAAAACCCCTACCACTGCCTAGGGGCTCCCTCTTTAATTCGGGTATGTCTAGTCTTTGCCTCCACGGTCCCACAGTTGCGGGCTTTCTCATCCCTCATGTATGAAACTCTTGATTGAGAATTCATGGTTCTTGACTTCTCTCTGTGCCAAAGTCTTGGATCCTGCTTTAAAGTGTGGCATATTCAGCATGATGCCCTCTCTTCTGTCAGACGTGGAGGGGCCAAGGCCGCTGGATCACCTTTCATCATAGCTGTGCCCTTGGCATCCTTATATTCTGCGAACGGTGTGAATCCAGACCCAGCGATCTTCACAACTAGGAGCCTTCAGAAAGAGTTTCCCTTACACAAGCTCTCTTCCCTCAGCCTCACGTGTCACGGTTGGAATGCGTGAAGTGGGGCAAAACGTTGATTTTTACCCTGTTTTGCTACCGGAACATACTGGCCTTTGATTAGCTCTCTTTATGACAGACTGACTGATGCCATCTTTCTCTCATAAGGGGCCAGCGTTCTGTCTCCAGTCTCTCAAGACTGACGAGTTAGCACCAAAACCTGCACCTCCACACAGACCAGCAATAGGAAGATGACTCTCCTAGTTTGTGTGCAGTCCTGGGAGAGACATAGCCCTGGCCCAATGCAGTTCTCAGCAGTTTTGTGTGTTTAACCACATGAGAGTCTTGTCTATATTTCCAGTATGGGCTGTGGCAGGAAAAAAGAGATCAGCTTCCTTACTACCACAGTGCATCATTTCAAGTATATTGCACTCCCGAGTTCTTCTGTAAGACTTTGATCTCAGTTTCATTTTTTCCCATTTCTGTGGAGGAAATATCCCTTTGCTTAATACTAACTTAATTTTTTTTTTAATTCTAACAGTCCTTCCTTTCCCTGCAGTTACATATGATACTTCCAAGCTTTTAAGAGCTTTCACCGTCTGGCATGTATGTGTGCATGTTCCCCTTGTTCCCGCCCTCTGCCTAGGCCTAGTTTGAATGGATGCTTGGTGGTGTGTAGACCTACAGTGTACACACGCACCATCCTGCAGTTGGTCAGATGTATTTCCCAGGCCCCAGTACAGAGCAGGCTCCTCTCTTCTGCGTCTAGCAAGATTAATTAAGCAGAATTCACAGGACCAACTCAGTTCCTCATTTATCTCTGTCTGCAATGCAGGAACCAGTGGAAAGTCACAATTCCCAACATGGGAAAAGCATCCCCTCCTGGAACACAGAGAGACTGTTGATGAAGGAGCTGGTGACAGCTGGACTGCCTGGAAGGCTGTGGTCTCACACAGGGGAAATAGTCTAGTCTGGTGGGCACATTTTGGAAGTTTCTTAGGCAAAAGAAAAGGACCTGTTGGAGGAAGGTAAAGTCTTCTGTCTCTGTCAGGGGCAGGGCTTTCTTCCAGGAGGTAAATCAGGGTGGGCGTTTTCCAGTTAAACTCCTGAGCCTTTTGCAGTTTGTCTAAATTCCTCCTGGACTCTGGCTCTGTAGGTTTGCTGTGAGCAAACACTGTACTGTCCCCACTGCGCTTCAGTTTATTTTGTCAGGAAAGTTCACAGAGGCTAATAGTCAGATGTTATTTTGAATCCAATTGTGCTTTGAACAGAATCATACTTGGCTTCAAAGGCTTCCAACGACTCACAAAATCTGCAAACAGAAATTCAGTTGGCTCTGCAGCTCCGGGGAGGTGGAGGGACCTGTGCTCCTCGAAGCTTTTATGGTTTCTTGTAGGCAGAACGTTTGAAGTAGGACAAAAAGCATAAATGTTACATTTTATCCAGGGTGTTCTCGCCTCTGTCCTCCATTACCTTAGTCAGAGGAAGCTACATTCTGTGAACAAAGAGACCCAGGCAGACAATCTGTTGGTAAAACAGCTTAGGGCTCACTCACCTGGAAGTCAAGAGTACTTTGTCTCAGCACAGGGAGAGAAGCAAGATGAGCGGGGAATGAGAAGAACCCACTTCTCTGTGCACTCAGAGGGGTGTGGGGTCTATGTGCTTGTGTCTCCAAATTGTGCCTTTCTCACTGCCCACGCCACTACGCTGAGAACTGTCATACTAATTGTATTACTCTGAACTTTATTTCTCCTCTATTTTCCTGGCTGCTCCCAGGAATTAGTACCAGGGAACAAACAGGCTGTCTAAGTTTCCTGACAAAACATCAAAGAAGCAAATTATCGCACTTAATTTCTTTCTAAAAAGGTGCCAAGCAAAATTACGAGGTTAAAACACCAAGAAGTTGAACAATGTCCATAAAGCTTTGACTTGCTACCTGTTGGGCGCCTGTCCATGCTTCCAGGAGTGCATCAGTGCACACCAAAGGAAGACATCAGGATCTCAGGTGTGGGTGAAGCCAGAAAAGGGCTCCATTATTTTATAATGGAAGAACGAATTCAGACCAACATGCTTAAACATTTCCTTTAAAGTTATATGGTCAGTTAAAATACTAAAATAAAAATATAATTCAGATGCTTAATGTCCTGCTGGATCTTAATCTCTTTATCCTGAAATCCCCAAACTTAAGACTTTATTATGACTTAGTCAATATTCAAAAAAGCAATTGTACCCGTTTATTCATAGCAAATATAATAGGATCAATAATTCAGCAATTAAAACAATGTATATTAAATATATTGTAATTCCTCACAGCGAAAATTATTTCCCAGTGTATGTTAGCATTTCTTTTCACATGTGGGGAGAAATGAGAGAAAAGGAAAGAGGAAATTTTTAAGTGTATAATCAAAAAAAGAGTGTAATTAGCTAATGGTGAGGGAGAGAGAATAAGGATAAATAAACACCCAAGTAAGTGGGGAAGGAGGATGCCAGCTTATGTGCATAAAGGATGCGTCCCACCCTATGGTTCCTATTGTATGAGTTCTAAGTCTTAATAATAAAAGCCCGGAGTCAGATATTGGGGAAAATGCTAATCAGAGAGACAAAGGAGTAAAATCACAGTCACCTTACCTACCCAACTTCCCAGCCAAATGAGAGACTGAGTTCCTGTTTCCTTTTGCCTTATCACTTCCTCTTTGCTCCCAGTCATATCACTTCCTGTCTGTCTGTACATACCTCCAGACCTCTATGGCTAGCTGGTGACCAGCTCCGCCTTCCGATCTTCAGGTAAGCTTTATTTGTACAAACATGATATCACTACAAGTCCCTTGGTTCCAATTCCCTTCCAAACCTTTGGGCACATTGACATTACTGCCGCAGACTCTTCCGCTGACCGTTCATTGACTCCTTCACACACATCCACGTACTCTCAGACACAAGGATGTCAGCTATTGTCACAGTGTTTAATCGCGTCCGTGTAGTGAAGACTCAAGATGACTTGGTACCACCCTAGTCTACAAATGGCTCTCAAGTGTTGAGTGAAAAGTTTCAGAGCTCCGAATTATGTGGCCTGATACACGTGCTTCCAGAGGGAACGGCTGATCGGACGGATTTAAATAAGGCCGGATTTATAAATTGCTGCTTTGTATTGGATGATGTGAAGTCTGAGGCCTGTAGGTCTTCGAAGAACTTACAGTGAGGTCATTGGTGGTTTTCAGAGTCTGGCCTTCTGCCAGCACACCAGGAGACCGTACATCTAGGTGAGAAGCCCACACTGCTGTTATCTCTAACTTTAATACTTCAATTCAGCATGGAATAATTTCCAACCTCAAGCATCCCCCTCCTGTATGAAATTGTTTTCTTACTGCACACATTTGTTCTGATGCCGTTACATCTACAGCTTTTCTTCCTGACTGATATATGTCAACCTGGAAAGAACTAGAAATGAAGCTGAACACACATGATCCTCATCAAGAAGGATTTGCTCTTGTATGGAAGCAATGAAATGACTCCATCTTTTACTTTCAGAAAGCGCATATTTAATTCCCATGGAAGTGTTCTGATTTACAGCTAAACAGGGAAGATCCTTCACAGGCCTTTATCATTAGAACCCCTCCCAGAATTCACTGAAGGGCTTGGGAGAAGACATTTGAGTCCTGGACTCAGGTTTTTAAAGCCTCCTCATGTTTAGTTGAATACTTAACTGCATTGCAGGAATATATGCACACAATGACCTTGGAACTCTCTCACCTCGAACTCCACAAGGAGAAAGGGAAAGTTCGTGTTCTTTTAAATAATGTTCTTTAGGGGAAGATTTACTGTTAACAATGTACCCTGTGGGCGGTGAACCATTCATGGCCAAACCTTCTGCGGTTTGTCCCAGACCCCTTAGCTGCTCACAGCTTGTAGCCCTGTGTTTTGCTCTTAGCATTGCAATTTCACTCAGCTTTATCCTTGCAATGACACACCAGAACTCTCTCAAGCCTTATCCACAGATGTAGGGAATAAAAACATGTAAATATACTTACTTAATATGCAGATGTTTCTCTGAATAGTTAATCACCCCAAGTTATTCTTTCTTTGATAGCTGAACACTGGATCTAAGCATCCCTACTGAATTCACAAACTCCCAGCTGTGTCTCCGCTGAGGTTCCATGCTCCTCAGAGGAAATCATCCTCTACTAAGGTACCCTTCCTGTGAGGTAACCATCATGCTCTCCGCTGAGGTACCCTTCCTGAGGTAGCCATCCTGCTCTGAAGGAGCCATCTTCCTCCCTTCTGTTGGCTCCCTTCTACACTACAGCCAGACCATTGCAATCTGTCTGAAAGGGAACTTCCTGTCCCCTGCCTCCTGTCAGGCTAAGCCCATGCTGCTGTTGCTGCTTTCGTATAGTGGATCTTCTATTTTGCTCTTAATAATAATAATTTATTATTATTATTATTAATATTTTATTTTAATTATAATAATAATTATAATAATATATAATTATAATAATATTACAATATTAATAATTTATAATAATTATTAATTATTAATAATAATAATAATTTATTTTAACCTCAAGTTTAGTTTTGCCCCTGAGAGTCAAGGCCCCTTAGACACTCCAAGGTTGTGTGGTCTGTTGCTAACCATCATGCCTAACACCTTAGGATTGGTAGAGTAATACACTTGCCTTGAATTGTAAGTAACTATTTATAATTGTAAATATACCCCCTTTTCCTCCCTCTTCTACATAATTAACTTCTTGAAGACTTGGTCTTGGCCTGAGCCCTTGACTGTATCACAGTAACAGGAAGATAAAGAATTAAGTGAAAGCATAGCAATATTAAGGTGCTGAAAACTTCATAATCCTTCTGGAGATGATACATGAACCTGTACTTTCATTGTGAGATATTCCTATTTTTTATGCCCCAAATTGTTTCTGTTAGAAAGTCAGAGTTTATTAGCCGTAAATATAATAATATAAAATGTACATTCAATTTGGCCTTAATTATCATTGGATGTAAAAGAAGGGATAAATGAATAGGGGCTATTATAGAGGAAGAAATAAAAGCCAAAAGGCTAACTAGTAATTCAGTGTCCTCTGCAGGAATCTGTAGTCTCCTCACTCCTGTCAGTCCCTGAATGTTGAGTCCTCTCTGTATCAAAGTGATGACTCTTGACAGTTCCAATTTCTTCCAGTCACAAGTTTGACATCTGCATAAATTGCCCAAGGTTTTGGGAAGAACTTTACGACTAGTCTAAGATCACTGGTTGCATTCCTCAGAGTTTCTTCTACTGCCTGTTCCCTGTGGCCTCTCACTTCCAGCTTTGGAGCAATTGTACTAAGTCAACCTAATTGGAACATTCTAGTCCACATGTTTGGAGCTAGTTATATTGGAAGATAAAGTGCATATTTGCATAAATGAATATGCAGAAGATGCAAAATTATGCACAAATATGCACCTTTGAAACATTGGATAAAAGCTTGGTTCCCAGCATACCCAAAAATGTCTTTACTATTTATTTTGCCATAGAAAGGACCACTCAATTCCATTTACTGCAAATTGTGAGATAAATCACTCTAATACTGAGTGAAATGGTCAACACATGAATCCATCTTTGCCAAACCTGAAGTCATAGACAAATATCTTTTCACCTTGATTTGGTTGAATTTTGTATGTTTACAGTTAATTATTGTATTTCCTTACACATTATACATTTTGTCAGACCAGGAAAGGCATTAGATATTTAAATTCTCTATCCTTCAACTGTCTCATCTTTATAAAATGGAATTAGTGTCCCTTTTCTCTGAACAAAAGCACTGGGCGAATATCAGGGTATATTTATTGACCCCACTTGAAAATACTGATATAAAACTGGTGTTAGAAATTCTTGGTATTCTTGTGCGACGCCTAACCCTTCAAGTGGGATTGCCTCTGACTCTTTATCCTGCTCTCGGGGCCCTTTTCCATTCACTGTGCCATCTCACTGAGACTTGACATGAGGGTTTGTGCCTGGACTTGGTATAACTTGCTATGCTGTGTTGGGCTGATCACCCTGGGAGGCTGCTCCTTTCTGGAGGCAAACAGAGGAGTGGATCTGGGGTGGGGCAGGTATGGGAAGGAGCAGAGGGAGGGGAGATAGTGGTCAAGATGTCATGTAGGAGAGAGGAATGAAAAATAAACAAAGTAAATAAAGAAATGATTCATCCATATACTATCTATGTAAGAGGTTCTAGGAAAGCCTGATAATTCTCTTTTGCTGGTAGAAAGATTGGACTGGGAGGATCCTGTCTAATGATGCTGTCCCTCAGCAGCTCCATGCAGGGTCTTTTGTTGGTTCTGCGCTGCACTAAGTGAGGAAAGCACTTGCTTTCAAAGAACAGGAGACTCCACATTACACAGTCAACCAGCCTCCCTCTCTCCCTCCCTCCCTCCCTTCCTTTCTTCCTTCTTTTCATCCTTTCTTTCTTTCTTTCTTCTCTTCTTCTTCTTCTTCTTCTTCTTCTTCTTCTTCTTCTTCTTCTTCTTCTCTTCCTCCTCCTTCTCCTCTCCTCCTCCCCCTCCTCCTTCTCCTCCCTCCTCCTCCTCCTCCCCCCTTCTCCTCCTCCTTCCCTCCCCCTTCTCCTCCTCCTTCCCTCCCCTTCCCTCTCTCCTTCTCCTTCTCCTTTTTTCTTCTTTTTTAGACAAGGTTCCTCTGTGTAGCCCTGGCTACACTCAATCTGTAGACCAGGATAGCCTTGAACTCACAGATAACTGCCTGCTTCTACCTCCCCTGTGCTGGGATCAAAGTGCACAGACCACCATACCTGGCTCTATAATCACATTTTGCTTTTTTAAAAAAATTAAGTTTTAATTTATTTTACATACCAACCACAGTTTCCCCTCCCTCCCCTTCTCCTGTTCCCTCTGCCTACCTCCCTTCTACCCCTACATCCATTCATTCTCTGTCATTCAGAAAGGGTAAGCCCTCCAATGGGAGTCAATAAAGCATGGCATATCAAGTTGAGGCAGGATCACTACATCAAGGTTGAGCAAGGCATTCCACCCATAGGGAACAGGTTCCAAAGAGCCAGCTGATGCATCAGGGATAGATCTTGGTCCCACTGCTAGGAGTTTCATGAACAGACCAAGCTACACAACTGTCACCTACCTATAGAAAAACAAACTCTCATTTATAAAATATGCATATAATTTTATATGTACGTATTTATTCTTATCAGTTTTAATGTATAAAACATGAACTTCTTATTACAAAACATACAAAATACATGTCCTTGATTTTCTAGAGATGAAATTAGAAACTCAGATAGATGAAATAAAACTTTCCTACAGGGTCAGAGGTCAGCTGGTCATGGGAAGGCAATTTATCTGATAATGTTCAATCGTAATAAATTCCATGAACTCTACTGTACTGTGAGGACCACATTTACAAGACCCACTCCACTAGAAGATCCCCTCCAGAAGGAGAGAGAGTTGGCTATCCCTGCCCTTGCCACTCAGTACCAACAATGAACAGCAGGTCTTGGCCTTCTGCACCCTGAGACCTGAGACCCAGCTATTTTTCATCAACTTCCATTTCAGTATCAGCCTTGACTCCTCTCTATTTAGAGGGTCACTCTGTTGTTTTCCACGTTCTATTTTCTTTTCTCCTGGCCAGAGCTTCCCACTTTCCTCCTTCGGGTCAACCCATGGGCTTCCTGAAATTCAATCAGCCTTCTTCTTCATCATTAGTAAACATGGGCCTGGAACTTGCTAAGCTGTCAGTGAGAATGGAATACAAACGCCAATGAGAAAACAAATCTGTCCACATAGAAACTCACAAGTACACCCAGGTTCACAGTGTCTCCATTCTCCCTGCCTCTCCTGTGATGTTCAGTGCACATATACATACAGTATGTGTGTGTCCAGGGTGTCCCGCATGTGCTTGTGCTTACTGTGTGTATACAGAACTCCTCCCGCACGGCCAACATGTGTGAACGATCATGCATGAGAGGGCTCCTGCTGCCCATGCTTCTAGGGGCATCTGTCTCTTATCAGGAGTGTGTGTTTCTATGCCTGCCTGCCATGCAACTCGTCTGGGTCTGCGATTTTGTGGAATGGGGCGGCTTTGGCTGCTTTCCTGTGTGGAGTCAGCTCAGTAAAATCCACAGGCAGCTTCCGGGCCTTGGCATTTGAAGGGACAATTTCACCAGATGACTACTTTGAAACTTTATCACAACCAAGAGACACAGTGCACATACGATACTGCTTGCACCTGCACCTCAGATGGTATGCGGATCTGTGTAATACTGGCTCGGAAAATAGTGAATTTCAACCAAACTGAGGTGAAGCACCTTGTTCATGGGATGTTCGCAAACATCTGAGCGACTGAAACTCTGATTTCGAGAGAGCTAAAAGAGAAAACCTCACAAAGGCAGCAAGGATACAGGAAAGAGGATCCCTTACCCACACTCCCGTGAGTATAAACTGGTTCCCGCTCCTGCCATGGAATTCAGCGCAGAAGCCCCTCAAAAGCTAAAAACAGGTTGATCTTGTGACCCAGCCACCCCACACCTTGGCCCACACCCAAGTATTCTTTGGCTAATGTGAGAGACACTTACTAATCCATGTTAGCTGCTGCTCTGCTCATGACAGCAAGGACATGGTGTCAGCCTTGAGGTCCATCGACTGATGAACAGATTATGAAAATGTAGTTTAGATACACATAGAATTTTATTTATAAATGATAAAGAAAAAATGCCTTTTTAGGTAAATGCTGAAAGAAGAAAATAAATGTCCCATATTCTCTCATGGATCCTGGGTTCAGTTTGTTCTAGTGTGTGTTTTACTGGATTATCAGAAGTTGGTAGAAAGCGTTAGGGGAAAATGACACCTTAGGAATGGGAGATGGGATGACGCTGAGGGGGCTGAGCAGGGTCACCCAAAACCAAGGATGCATGAACAAGTCACACGGAAATTTAGTTTGCTTTGTATTTAATTGCTCTGTAAATCAATAAAAAAAATGTCAAAAAGAATCTTGTCAGTTGTGCTTCAAGATGAAAGGTATAAATAATTTCCTTACTAAAAAGTCCACTTATAACCAGATCAATGTTAAATTAGCTATTTTTACAAGGAATTTTTGTTACTAATTAAAAAATAGTTCCTCATCTTTCTTCCCCGGTCTCTGTTTCCATAATGATGTGATTTTTTATGTGATCAAAGGGTTTTATTTTGTCCCAGAGATCCCTCACACACTGACTCAGCTTCCTCCAGCCCGTAGATTTTTGCACAAACTTTCCCACTTCCATCTTATGCACAGGAGGACGGCTTTCCATGGGCCCTGTCACCTCTTTATGGATTAGGGCAGCATGCTGGTTTATAGTATACTACCCATTACCATGTAATCTGGACACAGTGCTGCTCTCTCTACAGAGTGAGGGCCAGACCTGCTTGCAGTCTGGTGTAATAAGGACATGACTCCTGTGCATGGGATGGTTTTGTTGGTGACCTGTGATCAATCCTGTGTCCTGAATCCAGGTTCTGTGCCTGTGGTATGAAGCCCTGTGTGCTTAGTAATAACCCAGTCTTCAAATTAGTGGTGGTCACCAGAACTGCGGCGAATGACACGCATTGTCAATACTCTTGGTGTCATAGTGTGGTGCGCAAGAAATTGTCTTTGCTTTCTGCTTCTTCCAGCACCCTTGAAGCTGTCAGAAGACAGCCTCAGCTCTGAGTTATGACTCCTGATTGTCCATATCTGCCCTTTTGCATGGATTGATCTTTTTTCCCCACACAGACGTTTAGAGGGTACCATAGCTGGGTTGAAGCAGTATTCTATTTAGTTTCTCTCTACGCCTAAAGTTTCCATTTGTCTAGGAAACTATAGAGAAGAATAGAAGAGTTGAGTCACAATGAACTGGAGGTAGGGTGGGACAAACGGGACTGTGTGAGGAGAAAGGAGGAGATTATCCCTGGGGATGGGACTGTCCTAGTCCACATAGCCACGGGCTTTCCGCATCCTCATCGGAGACACCCTTTCAAAGACCAGGTGGACCCAGGGGATGCACTGAGGGCTCAGAGTTCCTTTGTTGACAGGTTTGACTATATTTTCATTTCTTAGTGCTCACTCCTTACTTGTTTCTTTCATCCCAACCCTGTAAAAAATCAAATCAGCAAATAAACCTGATAATCACCAGGATCTCTTGTCTGGTTTGTTGTCTTCTACTCCCGGATTTCAAAGGGATTAATTAGCAACTCTCTGAAATAAAAGTGCTGAAAGATGGTGGGAATCTTCTGTAATAAGAGTCCCAAGAATCTAGGACCTCCATGGCAACAGCCATGGGATGCTGATTCAGCTGGGATAAGGTGGTGCTGGGAGTTGTTAGCTCCTCAAGGCCTGCTCGAATGGCTCTGCTTTTTCTCTTCACAGAATTCTGAACATTTCCTCCAGAAACTGCCTGCTGGTCAGGCATGGTGTTCACTTGCTCAGTCTCAGTGAGGTAATTCACTTAAAGCGTGGAGATTAGCGGCTGACAAATGCTGGCTACTGACTATGGTCTGCTCTGGCAGCCAGCTCCATGCCGGGGATGTTTAGAGAGTTAGCATTGGCTTCACGAGACTGAAAGAGTCCTGTCCCCATAAAGTAACGGCTGGTTGGCATTAGTGTTTATAGATATGTTTAGAACAGTTCCACGTGATCTGGTTGGCAATGTTACACAGACATTACCAAAGGTCCTATGTAGAAAATTTCATAAATGGAGTGAAAACAGACAGAAGATAAACCCTGTGTGCGTTTTGGTTAAGAAACGCTTATCCTCAAAGTACTTTCATTAAAAAATTAAATAATTAAAAACAAACCTGAAAGACATAGGATATATTGTGGAGAAGAAAAGAAAAGGCAACTTTACCCACAGGTCAAGAATATTTACAACTGCTGAATATTTACAACTGCTGGTTTTTTTTTTCCATTTTGAAAAAGCGTGTGGTGTGACAGTGTTGGTGACCCTGTGTACATCCGGCTCATACCTTCACAATGGTAGCGTTTGCGGGAAAATGATTTGTCAATTTCCCCAGTATTTCCAAGCAAAATAGAATTCCATCTCCACCTGACCCAGCCTTAGCACCCTGCTCTTGTCCTTGTGTGAAATGCTGCCTCCCTGTGCCTACCAGGTCAGCTCAAGCACTGGACGCTGGAGCTCAGGACCGGTGTCTGGCAAGTGAGAGCCAGGAGGAGAGCACAGCATGTGTGCACAGCATGTGTGCACAGTGCTTTAGAGACAAGAGCGAGGCCACTTAGAGTGAAGACAACCCTGGAAGACTTCAGTCTGTGTTCCAACCATGGCTGGGATCTGCTGAAGCCATTTCTGTGCAGATGTCTGGCCTAGGTAAAGTGACAGTCGTCACCAGCGGGACATCGTGAACAAAAGCACACACAGCAACCTCAGACAGTCCCCAAGAGCTATGGCGACAAAAGCGGGAGAGACTTACAGTTCACGACCACTCTAACTTTCTTCACGTCGGGGAAGGAGACATCGTTCTCGGCGCTGCACTCATACTCCCCAGCCTGGTCCCTGGTAATTCCATAAATGTCCAGGTATTGTCCGTTTTCAAAGGGTTTCGCTACAACAATAACAGAAGAGATACGGCAATTTAATTGTTGTTGCCACAGGCTTCAGTCAAAGCAAACAACAACCTTAGCAGCTCCTACCGGACTTTGCTAATCAGACAATTCCACTGGAAAAGGAAAACTCCGAAGGTGGGGGGAGGGGGGAGCAACGCAGATCAAGGGGCCCTAGAACAGGACGAGCACAAGTTCTCCCGAATCAGCTGTAGTCTCCAAGCTCTTCCCGCGGCGTGGCGCTGAACCACGTTCTTGCCGCGTGGACGGAATTCGCCAGTGGGGCTTGGTGTATCCCGACTTAAATTTGTGCAGTGTAAAATCGCAGCTGGACACACTTCACCTAACTTAACGTTACTTTTCTCTGGGGGAGCCTTTCCCTCCACTCATGGTTTCTAGCCAGATGGTTCGATGAAGATACACAGGCCGATAGAGCCAGTGCCAAGCTCCCCCATCCAAAATTGCCCACGCTCCCAAGCAAGTCACACTGTAAATAGGCTACATGCAGATCGTTCAGTGAGTCCCAGGAAAACAAGCTTAATGACTTTCAGCTAAGAGTTAAGTGGTTACACAAACAGACCAAATTATCTTTATTCTTTTATTATTCCGGGGGAAAACGTTCTGTGTGGCTAAAAATAGCGGTAGATTAACAATATAAAGTCATAATCACAGATGGAGGACTGTTCCCAAGTTAGTGAGATGGGAAATCAAGACTTCTTTCTTCAGTAATAGGATTTGTACTCCAGCGAAAGCAGGAGTCATGGAGCAGCCAGGGTCCTGACAGTTAAGAGCCTCAACAGGGAAGCTGTGGCTTAAAGTGGGAATCCTCCCTCCCCTCCCGGAGCTGGTTGTGAAATGCAACCATGTTTCAGTGCTCACAGACGTGGTTGGCACTCAAACAGTTCTCCCATGAAACAGCGTTTCCCAAAGTCAAGGCTGTCTTGGTCGTCATTCGCCATCCTTTCAGAGACACAATGATCCAGAAGTAAGAAAGTTAATGGGATTCACTTTCAATAAACCTAAGGGAATTCAGTTACAGCCTTTCAAATCTAGAATGCATGTCAATTAATGTATCCCCCTGTGGGTTTTGCCCACGGCAGCATTTGCCATCACGGTTTGCCCTCTGAATGATCATGACTGCCTAGAAGAGAAAGGAGTGTTTTGAATAAACACAACTCTTCTTCTGTCGATCAGGTTGCTCTCAATTTGCAGAAGGCGAGAGTTAAGCCTCTGAGATGGTTAGTTGGCTGACAGACTATTAGGGGAGGTAAGATTAAGAAATAGTGTTAACTTCACAACCCAAACTGCTGAAATCCAGTCAAGGTGAGCATTTGTCGTGAAGGCTGTAGTCTTGTCACTCACTCCATGCAAGGGCACAGTGCCCTTTCCCACGGCTCCTTTCCTGTCCCTATTCTCACAGATCTACTCTGGTAAAACAACCGGAACTTGGGAGTCGAATGCTCATCCACACCGGGCAGACATTGCCACCTCTCCGAACCGTCAAGGCTCATGCCCTCATTAGCCAAGCAATTAAACATGGAGTCTATACACACACATGCTCTCTGGTCCCTGCTGCTTAACCGTAGCAGGAATAAGAACACTAGCCTTTAAAGTACTGAAGGTTAGGGATAAACACAACAGACCTTTGATTTTCATTTTAATGGTTTTATTAGCATATATCAATTATACATGATAATGAGATTCCTCCACATACTTTTTTTTTTTAACATGTATTTGATATATTTTGATCGCATTCATCCTGTTAGCCTTACTGGCCCCTCTGCCATCCCTATATGTCTCCTTCCTCTCCTCCAGGAAGCCTCTCCTCTGCTTTCATGCTCCGTATGACCTAGTGCCCTTCACTGGGGTTGTTTATAGGAGTGTAAGTGGCGGTTTCCTTACAGTAGCATATGCACCTATCCGGGGCTGCACCACTGAAGAGAACGTCCCTCGCCCCATCATTAACCGTTATCACCATGTAAATTCTCATGGAACGGTATATCTCTTGAGCTCTTCTCCCTCCCAGGAGAAGATAACATTATAATTTTCTAAAAAAAAATACCTACCAGGATCGATAAATATAATGGAATGTGAGAAGCAGTAGGGTCATAATAAGCATTATAAACTGCAAGAAGAAATATAGGATGCCATGTGTGGGAATGTCACCATTGCATCAGCTGGCTGCAGAGATGCCATTCAGACCTACTGTGTGTGTGTCCCAGGCAGGGGCATGGATGACACAGTCTACAGAATCACCTCGGAGATCTTTCTTCACCCTGCCACAGAGTGAGGTCTGAGCTGACAGCAGGCAGTGAGTGGATGTTACGGTTAGCCCTCAGTCAAGGGACCCCAATATAAAGGTGCCTTACAGGAGGAAAACATACCACCGGGGCATCTTGAGATTCCCACCTGACTATTGGAACTTTATTTTTTTATTGATTTTATTGAGCTCTATATTTTTCTCTGCTCCCCTTCCTTCCTCTACCCTCCCCTTCAACCCTCTCCCATGGTCCCCATGCTCCCAATTTATTCTGGAGATCTTGTCTTTTTCTACTTCCCATGTAGATTAGATCCATGTATGTCTCTCTTAGTGTCCTCATTGTTGTCTAGGTTCTCTGGGATTGTGGTTTGTAGGCTGGTTTTCTTTGCTTTATGTTTAAAAACCACTTATGAGTGAGTACATGTGATAATTGTCTTTCTGGGTCTGGGTTACCTCACTCAATATGATGTTTTCTAGCTCCATCCATTTGCCTGCAAATTTCAAGATGTCATTGTTTTTTTTTTCTGCTGTGTACTACTCTTTAAATCTGACGTTACTCCTAATCTTTATGCCATAAAAGGCAGGCACAGGGCATCTGCCTTATGTGGGTAAGATGTCCTTTCTTAACTTAGCTCAGTTCTAGGCCTGATCTTTCCAAAACTTAATTCCAGATTGGAAAATTAAGAGCTGTTTGTCAAGACATAAGCATTTCTAGAGGACATTTTAGTTCATCAATATAGTTCAGCTCAACCTTCTCCACAGTGTAAGAGAAGGATTGGGCTCAACGGATGTAGAGAGAAAAGTCAAAGACCATCACCCTAAAGAAGACAGGGTCCTTGAACAACTTTTACAGATGTCGTAGTGTGATAATCTTCATCTCCTGGCCAGCTGCAAGTACGGTGCAATACCAGTCCCCTGGTCATGGTGCCTCCACTCTCGCCAGTGAAGCTCTTCATCTCCTGGCCAGCTGCAAGTACGGTGCAATACCAGTCCCCTGGTCATGGTGCCTCCACTCTCGCCAGTGAAGCTCCTATTCTGTCATAGTGTGATGATCTTCATGTCCTGGTCAGCAGCAAGTACGGTGCAATACCAGTCCCCTGGTCATGGTGCCTCCACTCTCGCCAGGGAAGCTCCTATTCTGTCATAGTGTGATGATCTTCATGTCCTGGTCAGCAGCAAGAACAGTGCAATACCAGTCCCCTGGTTGTGGTGCTTCCAATCCTACCAGTGAAGCTCCTAGTCTGCTCATTCTCTGGGCTGTCATGTCAACCCATGTGGCACATACTTAACAAATATCTATTCAGTCAGTACTTATAACAACAAATGAGAATTAAGTGCTGTGCACTAAAAAAATCCCCATTTGAAGAACTCCCCACTTCACAGTCAAGCAGAAGGAAAAGAATCTTCCAAAGAGTTGTCATGTTGATTGACATCCTGACGTGACAGAAGGTGACAAGTTGAGAGCAAATCCTGTAGAGTTATTGTCACAAAGATCACAAAGACAAGCGAAACATTAAACACCACACTGTGGGATAAAGATAAGTACTGACTATAGGGGAGAAGGTTTACTCTGCATATAATCTCTTCCAAATAGGGACATACTTGTCAAAATAATAGATAAATTAAACAATGAATGGATGAATAAACAAATGAATAGATAGAGGACTGGAGAGATGATTTAGTGGTTAAGAACACTGGCTGGTCTTGCATAGGAACCAGATTTAGTTCCCAGCACCCACTGTTCTGCCGGCTTTACCCCTAAGGAATTCTCAGGTCTCTTCTAAGAGGCCCCTGACTCATAGTTCTCTAAACACACTTAATATTGTGGTGTACAGTGGCTACCAACCAATCTTCAGAACAACTTTAGACAGTTTCCAAAATCTTTTCTCAGAGAGACTTGTCACACTTGTTTAGGGTTTCTTGCGGAGAGATACACCATTAGAGTCTTCCAGTCACCAGAATTCAATGGCACGCCCCCAACGAACTTGTAAAATATCCTTAGAATAGTTCATTTGCCCATAAAGGAGTAGTTATTTCTCAACTGCCTGTTATCCAACCTCATAGTTGAGGTCACAAAGTGTCTCTTATAGGCAACATCCTTATGCCGTATAGTCAGAAATGTGGGCCAATATCCCAGTTCCATCGTTTCCAAGTTACATAACCGCTCTCTGGATTCTTCACTATTAACCCACGGACAGTGTGTGAGGATAGCGATGGAGTCTGCCTTGTCAGGTCATTCTGTGGAGCGACTAATACAAATAAATCACTCACATCACTGTATGGCACGCATTGAGTGTAAAATACACATTATCTCTTATGATAACTCACAGCGTTGGGTATGCAAGAGAGTTTCGTGTGCGGATTGTTTCCACACTGACGGGCTACTGTATTTAAGGACTGACCTCTGCCTTATCGTGGTCTTGAATAGATATGGGAATTAGGAGGCTGAGCAGGAGATACCAAAAGCAATGACCAGCCCTGCTTGTCTGTCATCTCAGCAGTTAAATCAACACATACATCTTGTCAATCCTCTGTTAACAGGACTGTAGGCTTATCCGTCATTGGAGTTACTTCTCAGGGACAAGGTAGTTTTCCCCATTCTTTTGTATGTGTGTTTATGAGTTTGCATATGTATACACACATCTACAATGGTCTGAAAAGTTTCTATTATAAAAAACAGCACCTTGAAGCAAAACAAGCCTCGAAGCATTGCTTTTCTGATAGGACTGGTAGAATGATTTAACAGGCAATAGGGTCCCCCAGCTAACAAATAGCAATCCCAGTGCCAGAAATTGAGTACATCATTTGCTGTTGTTGGCCAGTGAGATCCCATTGACCCTCAAATACTACAGGCTCCTGCCACCCTCTTAGCTTCTCTCCAGATGTGAATCGTAGCTGAAGCTGTTATGTCTTCAAGTCATAGGACATGGAGAAGAATCAAGCTGGAGCTGTCCTGAAAACATCATCCCATAGTGCCGCGAGATGCTTTGCTATTTGTGCTCTTGGAAAAGAGATCACGAGTCTTACATAGCTGTGTGCCCTGTGAGCCACATACTTAACTATCAGCAACTTCATGAGTATTTTTCGTGATCACATACTGTTTATTTATGAATTAAGAGGCTGTCTCTGTTTTATTGCTTTTTAAATTAGTTTATTTGTAAAAAATGATCTTTTCTCTTACATACCTATCCTAGTTCCACTCCCTCCCCTCCCCTCTCATCCCTGCCCCCCACTGCCCCGCCATTCCTGCCATTCCTCAGAGACTATAAGGCTTTCCATGGAGAGTCAGCAAAGTCTGACACATCACTTCGAGTCAGGACCAAAGCCCTCCTCTGTTGTGGGAGGCTGCTTGTGTTTCCTGGCTGACCGGCACCTCAGACCTAAAATAATCAAATAATCACACAGAAAACTATATTATTTAAATCACTGCTTGGCCCATTAGCTCTAGCTTCTTATTGGCTGTTATATCTTAATTTAACCCATCTCCATTAATCTGTGCATTACCATGAAGTCATGGCCTACCAGCAAAGTTTCAGTACATCTGTCTCCAATGGCAGCTCCATGGCCTCTCGCTAACTCCTCCTTCTTTCTCCCAGCATTCTGTTTAGTTTTCCACACATAGCTCTGCTCTACCCTATCACAGGCTCAAGACACTTTCTTTATTAACCAATGGCATTCACAGCATACCGAGGGGAATCCCATATCACTCCCCTCTATATTTAGGCTGAGCAGGGTATTCCTCCAAAAGCCAGTTCAAGCACTAGGGATAAATTCTGGTTCTACCACCAGTGGCCGCCCAGACTGCCCCAACCACATATCTACCACCCACACTCAGATGGTCTAGTTTGGTCCTACTCAGGCTCCCTTACTGTCAGTCCAGAGTCAGGGAGCTCCCACTAGCTCAGGTCAGCTGTTTCTGTGGGTTTCCCCACCATGGTCTTGACCCCTTTTGCTCATATTATCACTCGTCCCTCTCTCGGACTGGTCTCTGGAGGCTCAGCTCAGCACATAGCTGTGGATCTCTGCGTCTGCTTCCATCAGTTGCTAGAGGAATGATCTCTGCTAACAATAAGGTAATCATCAATCTGATTACAGGGAAAGGCCCGTTTAGGTAGCGTCTCCACTATTGCTTAGGTCTTAACTGGAGTTATCCTTGTGGATTCCTGGGGATTTCCCTAGTGCTGGGTCTTACACTTGCCCCATAATGGCTCCCTCAATCAAGATATCTCTTTCCTTGCTCTCCCTCTCCGTCCTTCTCCCATCTTGACCATCCTGTTCCTTCATGTTCTCCTCCTTCCCCTTCTCCCCTACCCTTCTGCCCCCTCCACGCTCCCGATTTTCTCAGGAAACCTTGCCTATTTCACCTTCCCAGGGGGATACATGTATGTCTCTCTTCAATTTCTCCTATCAGGGCTATAGTCATTGACTTTGTTTTCATGGGAAAACAAGAAAATAGAAAGTCCTGAGCAATTACTGTTTCATTTTAAAAGATGTTATCATAGTTATTAAAACTAATTTGAAAATCAACCAGGGTATTCTGGATGAAGCAGTGGCATGCTTGGTGGCCAATGTTCTGGCGGAGTTTTCATTACACCTTGGGAATCTGCTTCCACATCCACACTGTACTTCCCATATAATTCTCAGAGACAGTAGGAGATGGAAAAGTTCTCATGGTGTAATTTATGAAGTTGCTGAGGTCATTAATCCTTCCGAATAATACAAGTGGGTTTCAGGAGGAAAAAAAATGAATTCAAAGAGAACATTCTTTTTGAAGCAAAAACCTTTATGAGAATGTACTAAAAATATATCAGTTAATGCAATTCTGGGAAGTGTTGCTTGAGCACAGAAATAATGGAATTTGAAGGTGCGATAAGAGAAGGGTTATTAGGAAAGATGAAATTATGGAAGTTACCCCCTGAGATGATTCTGAGCAGGGTTCAGAAGCAAATAAAACAACCAGTAAATAAAAAGCTCAACTTTCCCAGTTTTTTTCCTTTGACATTTTCATAGTCTACCAGAGGGAAATCTCAGGGCACAGACATTGCTCTCCTTCTGGATTGGCATTTGCTGCTTATGGTTCAACCATGTTTTCTTTCAGATGACAGTGATTGCACCCCGACATCTGGGCAGTAGACAAGAACCTTTCTACTTCAGGAAGTGTAGTTCATTGTGGAAATAAAGGATACAGAAGGTAATGTTAATAAAGTCTAGTAAGTGCTGCCTTTGACATAAATACAAGGCGCTATTCGTCATCATCGTGAGAAGAAATTGTCCTGAGCAAGACACTGGAAATCGGATTAAGTCTGAACATCACCTTCATGAGATTGGGCAGGGGTGAGTCTCAAGTTATAAGCAGACATCATAGGCTAGAGGGACTTAAATTCTGCAAAAATAATCCGCATTCTAGCTGGGAGAAGTATTAGATCTGTAAGAAAATGAATCCTTAATATACTTAAATATTCTAATCTTAAAATTCTGCTTCTGGATTTCCACTCCTTACTGTGTTTAGGAAGAACAATAAGGTATATCATCTTGATATTTACCCCTCCACGAATGATCAAAACCTAAAAACCAAGTCTTTCATACTTTAGACAACAGAAAGCATGAGGTTAGGAGCCCTTGGCATACACAGTTGTCTTTCTGGAGGCGAACTCTGCTCTATGGAAGCCTCATTGACTTGTTGAGGAGAAGAATGAGAGGAGAAATCGGGCAGCACGGGTAACATGAAGGTTCTTCTGTCCAATGTGGCCATCAAATCAGCAATGCCTGTTTGCAAGAGCTCATCATAACGCCTGATGACCGCTGACATCCACTTAAGGAAGTGAAGGCTCAGACCTTTGTCCATCCCAGTCATTCATACGTTCATCCTCTCCTGCTTTTGTCTTGGCCCTCAGGACTTGGGAGGTGCTGTGATAACAAGCTGAGGAGGTTAAACAAGAGGGGGCTCCATTTGTGCAGCTACCAGGAGGCCACAATCCACATTGGTGGAATCTTACTTTGTGTTATTATCGAGACCTTTAGGAAGAAGTAGGCACTGCTTGTATCTCCTTAGGGAAGGGATTCTCATATGTTCTAAGGGGATGAACCTACACAGACAAAAGTTTGAGAAATCAACAGGTCATTCATATCTTTTATGAAGTGCTGTATCATATAGTCACTGGGAGGAATTTCTCAAAGCTGAGAAAAGAGGAGATTGTGCCTTTTTGTAAGAATACAGAAATAGGAAAAACTTCTGATTGTTTGTCTGAAACTATGCAAGCCAATGACAATGGAACGCCACCCCACAAGGACAAGATCCGCTATCAGTGAGGTGAATTACAGATTAAAGCAACAGGAAAACAAGACACACTTTCAGGCAAAACAGATTTAATAACAAAAATAATAAGGAGAGGTAATAAATAAAATTTAAATGGATAATCAGCAGGAAATCAATGAAGCAAAAAGTTGATCCTTTAAAAGATCAGAAATAAATAATTCTTGACCAGACTGGCAGAGAATAAAGAGAAAGACTGTCAGGTTATGACCACAAGCCATGAAGGAAACCAACACTGATGTTCCAAGAATGCTTGCTCCTGAGCAAACAGATGCTGATGGGCTTCATGGGCCTGATCAAATGATAGACTTCTTGAAAGAAAAAGAGGATGAAGAAATCTGCACACTTAACATATTCAAATGTAAGAAACCAAATTTCCTCTTAAATAACTTTGAATATATATATATATTCAGTTATTAAAAAGAAGTAATACATAATTTGCAGAAATTATTTCTGAAAGCTCAGAGGACCACTCTCTAACTCATTACATGAAAGTGTTTTCATACAAGCATCACAACAAATGACATAAGATGCTAGTCATGAACACAGGCCTGAAAGCGTTTGAATAAATATTTGATAACATATCCAATACTGAGAAAAAATAATATGAATAGACTGTGGTTTATCTGAATGAAAAATTTAGACAATGTGATCCACTGTACCACCACTGCCATAACCACCACCATGACAACCATGAC
>JAQHUG010000129.1:2520258-2534370 GCA_028555095.1 Dicrostonyx torquatus
TTCCGGTGCGATGGCCCAGAACAGTCCTGTCCCCAAGTTTCAGATGGTCGGAAGGGAGAGCATGCTTGCTTCTCTTGTTCCCCCCTTTAACAGTCGTTTCCCCAAATCTCCCCCAGAATCTTTATGTCCAATGAATAAACATTTGACCACCTCAGTCACCCGCTCAGTTGTACTTTGTCAGCTTCTGAATTTGCGTCACCAGATGTCAGATGCTTCCTGCTTCTTGGCTCTCAGTTAGGTTTACATGAAGTCTCCACACTGACACTCGACTGCTACCCCCAACTCAGCATGAGTTTATCCATTCTGGATATTCTGAATCATCCATGATAATGACAAATTTGTTTAGTTAGCTATGTATGTGTATATTTAATCTGTGGGATGTGCATAGCATGCATATGTTGTATGTGTGTGCACATGGCATACAGACATGAATGTGCGGATGTGGGTGGACACCATGTGTGCACGCCTGTGCACAACTGTTCAGAGACCAAAGGTGGATATTGGGTGTTTTCCTTTACCATCGTGTTTTGAGACAGCATGGTTCACTGATCTGGAAGCTTACAGCTTTGGCTAGGCTGACTGGACAGTGATTGGTCCATCTTCACCTGCCAATTTCAGGACTACCAGCATACAGAGTCAGGCATCACTTCATACATGGGTGCTTAGAAAAATGTGAACATATCTTTATGCTTGCAAAGACACCACTCTTAACTACTGAGTCATCTAGCCCAGTTCTAACGGTATGTCTTATTATTTATGTTTCAAAACACATTTCATTTTTAATCTCCATCACAAAGGCCCCTCAGTTTCGAGTGAAATAGTATAATTACTACAAAATTTGCTTCTTTATGATTACGTTTACCTGTGCAGTAATTTTAACCACCGGTAACTATAAGCTGTTGATAAATCAAGACATATGAAGTAACTTCCAAAATGCTTAAGAAACGAAGTGAACATGATTTGATGTGCAGTGAGAGGGTGTTGAATTAGAAGAACGAATGAAGGAGACATCCTCTCCTGCAATGATGGAGAAGATGCGCCAATTACGTGACTTGTGCAAAAAAATGCACTGGAGCATGATAATTGCAGATATTAACGTAAAAACATGAGCAAGATTTTAGTGAAGACCGCCAAGTGAATATTTTACATGGCATATCTACATAAAATTAACCATAAAGTAAACAAAACGCCAATTAGCAATGCACATGCATGAGTGAATACATGCAACGTTTAAAGTTTATTTGAGGTTGCTTAGATTCAGCCTGTGTGTTGTTCTCGTGAGCACAGTGCCAGGGTGCAGTCAGTAGCTGAATAGAGCTCATACAGTAATGCTTTGAGCTCACAGGCATCTGAGAAAAATTACTTCAGGATTGTTGGGGACTTTGGGAAAGATGGAGAAACTCATCCACTTTGGACTTAAAGTTCTTACATTCTATTCAAATGACCAAATCGGAGGGGAGGGTAGCCACAGAATGTCTGTCCGTACACTTAGCAGACTAACTCCACTGTCACCACTTAACTATTTCCTTCATTTTCAGTATAGAAGGCTCAGAAATATCAATAACAATGGCCAAAGCTAGTATACGAAGTATTCGCTAATATACGAAGTATCTTCTATATCTTATTAGCCCAGCTATCTGTTATAGTATGTTTTCTTCTGTTTGTATACCTATTGAAAATACATTGATCCACAATATCTAGGTTCTGATACTTAATGGTCTACATCTTCATGAAAGTTATTTTGTCTCCTTTTGTTTGCATAAAAATACATAATCAACAATTTGCCTTGAGTGAGTACAGTTCCTTCAATCATCACTTGATGTTTCTCTGACTCAGACCAGCAGTGATACTGGGAGGGCCAGGATGTCTTCTGGGACTCAGTGATGAGCAAAAAGGGACATAATTAACACAGTCCACAGTTTCCGGAAGACTTGCATTTCCTGCGTGGGCTGATGGCAGCTGCCACCTCACTGAGCAGGCTCACAAAATCCCTAGAAGGACGCTTGAGTGGAACGGAAGGTCCTGCTGGACCTGGGCTTCCTCGAGACACAATCTTTCATGAGGAGCCCCACTTTTGCCCACACAGTTCTTGCCAGTGTCAGTCGGAGAACTGGATAGATGTTAAAGAATTAAATGTATTTTTTGACATGAAGGAGAAAATAAACACGGATAAATATCCGCCTCCTTCACAATTAAGGGGAACAAAATTCTACTTCAACTATCATAAAAAATGCAAATGATATTCAATATCACAAAGGTACATTTTGAGTGGACTTTGTCAAAGGGCTTAGGTAGGAAGAGCAGAGGAAACCAAATGATGAGGTTGGATGCTTCCTAAAGTTGTCCCTAAATACAGGGTGGGAAAACCCAAAAACTGTTCATGCCTGAGTTAAGAAAAAAAAATTACATGTAAAAACTAGTCATTTGGCTGTAATGATTCTTAAGAGACATCAGAAAAGAAACCTGAATTTTAAAAGAAATTTCTTTTGATTTTTCAGTTTATGAGAAAAGAAATGAAATAGGCTGGACCATATTACAACCCCAAATGACTGCTAAATCCTCCCCTTTGATTTAACTAGTTTTTCAATAGTCTTAGAATTTAAAATTCATGTCTTGCTTTCCCTGTGTATTTCACAAACAATCTCGCCCTAGGACGGAGGTGAGAAACCTGCTGTTTTTTTTTTTGTTTTTTTTTCTGGGAGGCGAATGCCAGGGAGGCTGTTGTTTCTGCCCTCACAGAGGACAAGAAGTCACTGGATGCTGCTGTCCCAGAACCATGGAGGTCCGCACTGCAGGCAGTCAGAAGAGACCCCTCATACTGTGAGGGGCTCATCTATCATGTCTTCAGCTGGCTTTTTTAAATTTTTTTAATTGGGAGGCACAAGCACACCAGGACGAAAAGAACGTTTTTATACATTCCGGTTTCTGTCCCCACGGATGAAGAAAAGACAGAAATAATTTCCCCTTGGGCCTGTGTCTCTGGAAGTTGCAGCTGGATTCACTCACAGGCTGGTAGCTGCCCTGTACTCATCTGGCCCATTTTAGGCCCTTGCTGGCTCAGATTCTTGGGCCAATGGGTGACAGGGACTGTAAGTCACTTAGCCAACTCCTTTCTTTCCCAGAGCCAAGTCTGCTGAGCAGAGTGGTTGCCTGGCAGGCTCACAGCCACTTCCCAGCCATTGTCCCCACTCATTCACCTCTGAAACAAACCTCTGAAAAGCTTGTCCGGGTTACCTGTCCCCTTGTATGAATTTTGGGCTTTCTTTACTTAAAATATTTATGATGGTGTGATGCGATCTCTCTGCCTTCTTCATTCAGTTCCAGTTCTCATCTCATTTATACCTGGGGGTTAAAGCCAGCAGCACACAACTTAGCAGACAGAGCACAGGGTTCCTACCATCATTCTCCATTCTGTCCACACAGCTGACGGCTCCCTCCACCTCTCCACAAGTGCATTTCTGCCACGATTTATAGTTATATCTCAAATAAAAGTTGACTTTCCTTCCATGGCCCTCGCAAAACCAGGAAATTGATTCATCCACTCAATAAGGATTTTACCGAGCGCCCATTGAGCTCTCGGTGACAGGAGAACAAGTGGGCCGAGCTGGGAAAAATCACCGCCTTTATGAAGTTAATAGATTCTTGTCTTCGGGTACCCGTGTCTCTGCAGGTTGGATCTCTGTAAGAGCGTGGTTCTGCTAATACTGCTCAATGCTCAGAAGCCTTTAATGGCTTTCAATCTTCACTGCATAGAAACAACAAAGTCTAAAATCTCCCTTGAGCACTAAAACCCTCATGCGGTTCTCTAAACTCTCCTATGTCACTACTCCTTGTGCCCAAGCTCCAGACAGTCTGCCCTTCCCCGTTACCATGTCAGCAAATTCCATGATGCCAGACTTACGCGTGCCCTGTCTGGACAGGGTCCTCTCACCTGTATAAGACTTGGAACATTCATTTCTTCAGCATGGATACTTACGCTCTTATCTTGCTACTGAAACTGTTGGGACCATTTGGAGTCCTGGCCTTCAGCCGCTCTTCCCTGCTGGAGATCTTTACCTCTGATTTGAGTTACTGAAAGCTCTGCTTCACGATCACGTCTTGCCTTGAGGATCAGAGGATGAGGTTCTCACCTGTTGGCCCACCTGACTGTTGGGTATATAAGCCTTCATGGTGCTACTGAACAAAGGGCTTCTTACCAGTGACTAGAGGTCCGTGTCTCTGTCTCTTTGTCTGTCTGTCTGTGTGTCTTTGTGTGTTTCAACCTCCAGCCCCTAGCTCGAAGCAACTCAGTAATTGTATGGTAGCATACAGACTGCAGAAGGGCGTTGTGTGCGGGATGAAACAGTCAGGTGTTGCTTGTTTTCCTCCACATTCCTTTTCTCTATTTGGGTCTCTGATGGAGAATAATTTTCAGCAAATTAATTCACTATCACGATGTAATATCTGAAGTATTCTTTAGGCATTTTTGTCCATCTGTGCCTTGTGCAGTTAGTTATCTGACGCTCGGGTGAACATACATTTTAAAAAGAAATAATGGAGATTGTGGAATGTAAGTACCTTCTTGAAAAGCGTTGGTGCAAAATTGCCGTTTGGACACACGATTAGCTTGGCTCAGAGGCTCAGTGCTGGAGAGATTTTCCTCTGGGAAATCCCACATCAAGCCTTACTCATGTTTGGTTAGAGGGAACTTTGGACTTTAGGCTTACGAGTTCACCTTGGAACAAAGAAGTCTTTGGACTCTGTTGAAATGGGAGAAATGAATGCAGCTTCCAAGCATGAAGGACTTTGGTATGAACAGCACAGACGGGATGATTTTTACACCTAGATGTTCACTGGCGAGGTTCTAATGCCCCAATGGAGACATTTCAGAAGCTGTCACTCATGAGCAACAACGAATCCTTGAAAGTAGTGAAGAAGAGTCAGGGGGAGATGAACCCCCTCTCTAGAGCATGAGGATCCAGCAAGAAGTTATCCTTGGAGAATCAGGAAGATTCCACCAGAAACCTAGTCAGCCACTCCTTGGCTTAGAGCTTCCTGCTCTCCCCAACTCAATAAGTATTCGTGGCTGAAGCAACTAGTCTGTGATATGTGTTTACTGACAACGGCCAAGAGGGGCGGGGCCCATTGCTTCTGAACCAGCAGCTAAGAGGAAACCAGAATTACATAGAATAGGGTTACCTTTCCCTGAGGGAAATACAGCTGGATATTCACATAAAAACACGGTGGCTGGCCAGCCTGAGCAGCCCCAGTGGCTCTCGTGACCTGTCCTCCCGGGCGACTTTGATTTGAGTCGTGTCAGCACTCAGAGATTCTCCCAAAGGCTTGAGGAAAACTTCACCTAGAATTTTCGTAGCATCAGCCTCTCTGCTAATACAGGATTTAATTTTAACGGATGCTGAGCCCTTTGAATAGGAAAGTGTCTGTGAGTATGTTGTTTTCAGAAATAGTTTCTTCCATGCCGAAAACAGAATCTTATTTATAGAGTGCCTCGAGCGGGCATGGTGGCATTTCTGGGTTCTGCTATCGGTCCTCGTACTCTGCACAGGGACCCTCAGTGGGCCAACTCTGTTTTCCGATGTCTGTGTTGCTGTGGCTGAAGCTGGAGGCGGAAGTTCTCTGCTACCATTGCAGATGCCCTTTGGTCTTGACATGGACCTTGTGGCTGAGACTCTCCTCTACGTAATCACTATGGAAACCTCATGAATTGAGTTCTCCTTCAGTCAAGAACTAAAGATTTCTGCAGACTCTGCTGCTCCTTCCTCACACCTGGAATTTAGTATAAATGAGTATCTTTTCTGTTAAAAGTTGGAAACATGTTTGGCATGACACAGATACCTCTCTTCTTAGCTCTAAAATCTGATTTTACGGTTGGTTTATGTGGCCTAAAGATTAATTATCAAAAAAGTGATGATGGTGTGTGTTTTCAATTGTAGATCCAATGCTGTCAAAATATGGCAGGGGGCATTTGGATTTTATTATTTCATCTTTTTTTCTATTCTTAAACTCAGGCATGGAGTTTGAGAACATTGCCTTTATACCAATAAAGCTTAGGGTCCATCACTAGGTACAGTCTTTGACCTTAATTTTCTCTCTCTAAAAGGAAACCTGTTTGTTGTATGTTCCAGGCGGTTAAAGATGTCAGTACATCATTCCCACAAATGTGGCCCCACAAAATACCAGCAGTGAAAAGGTGTTCTGCGAAATAAAACCATGGAAATAAACAGCAGACACCCATACTCACGGTGCACAAATATTAGTAGTTCCATCATGTTCTCATAGTTCATCAAATCTTTAAAATCCAGACCTGGAATTTCCCATAAAGAGCCAGTGAGTAAATACACCAAAGTTTGGATTTGTGGAGTATGTGGTCTCCGCTGTTCTTGAGTAGGTAGCTGGACAGCGAGAGACGGCGGGAAAAATATCCTGAACTTTTGTGGAAGTGGGCAGGGCGCCCAGCAGTGGGACTTTTCTTGTTGATGGGCCTCCAAGATGTGTTTTGCTGACCCTCTCCTAAATCACCGGACAGCGTCTGCAAAAACCTCTAATCCACCAAACGTTCCTAGATCCAGTATATAAAATGGCTAACGCTGGTCCATTACTCTTCAATTACAGAAAATAAGTGAGGTGAGAAACTTATAATGATTCCTTTCAAACATAAAATTATTTTTTAAAAGTGTTTAACAATTGACCTCTGAGGGGCTGGAGAGATGGCTCAGCGGTTAAGAGCATTGACTGTTCTTCTAGAGGACCTGGGTTCAATTCCAAGCACCCACATGATAACTAACAACTGTCTGTAACTCCAGTTTCTGGGTATCTGATACCTTCACGCCAGTCCACATAAAATCAAGTTAAATAAGTTATTTTTTTTTAAAAAAAAAACAATTGACCTCTGATAGATTCTGGGAGAGGGAAGTCATCTTCTTCACTTGCAAACCTGCTGCTGAGCCTATGAGACAGTAATTGGTAACCTATACCCAGGGCCACACAGGTGACACGGTGGCTGAAGAGACCAAATTGATGGACAGAAATACGAGAAAGAGATTGGTGTGAGACGTATCATATGGGAGAAGTCAGGTGTAGTGGGGGAACTGGAGAGGATGGGGGTGTAATGGCCAGTGTGTGCTATGTAGTATATGTCAACACGAAACACAAACTCAGGAAAGACATGTTTGGGAATTATGGGGAGGGGACAGGACTGATGTGGGTGAGAGCAAGCGGGCGTGGGAGCCATCAGAATGCACTATATACACGTAGGAAGCCATCGGAGAACAAAGGAAGCTAACTGAAAATAAAGATTAATTTTGTAACATTTTCTTCCCTCGGTCTTCTTTCTTTTCCATTCTGTTTTGCTAAAACGTTTAACTGGAGAACTTCTGTGGGTTATTTTGAACACTTTGACTTGGTCCCATAAACTCTGCCTATGCAATCATCACTGTTGGTCAAAACAAACCCATACAAAGTCAGGACCCACAGAATACAAATTAGTATTTGACTCTCTGAAAGAAAAACATTTCATTACTAGATGGTAGAATTCTATTCCAGCATTGGCCAGAGCCCCGAAGGACTTTCAGCTCAGCTTTTACATACAAATGGCTGCTCTCTGTGCCTCATGCGTCCCAGACGAGTGAGTTGCACGCTCGTACTAAGGGCATTAGCAGAGAGGGGCATTGAAGACCAGCTAGAGAAGTGGCAACTTCAGCAAAGGCTGGTGAACTTGGATAATCTGTTTTTGAGAGTACAAAATAATTTGTCTACTAATCTGACTGTATCTGAATGCTATAAAATAGCCCAGTTCGTCATTTTTAATGAGAAGAAATGCCCTTGTGTCTGTCTGTCCACCTCTGGCTACTAAAGACCATTGGCGACAGCCACCTGACATTAGTCAGGCTTCAGCACAATGCAGACACCAGTTTCCTGTCTCAGCGCCGCCCCTTCCCTCAGAACCAACCAGCGTCACCCAAGAAAAGGAAGGCGCACATGCAAACACGTCCTAAGTTTCCCAGATTTAAATGTGTGAGCGAGCGCTTCCTACAGCTCCACTTCCGCTTTAATTGCACAGCGAGTCCCGCCTCCCACGTGCTTCTCAGGCAGCCTGGATAGTCGTCATGAGGGATGGGAGAGCCCTCGTCTCAATTACAGGGAGAGCTTATCTGATTGTAAGGGTCGCTGGAGTTTTCAACCCTCTCCTGAAAATAAAGGCTACAGCCAGTGTGAAGCGCCCAGCCGCATGGCTCGCTCTCACGTGGCTATCCAATTGAGTGTGGGCGGGAGGATCCTTCCTAGGGACTAATTCCTCCAGTGAGCAGTGAAATACCTAAGCTTTTTTTTTTTTTTTTTGTCATAGGAAGGGGCAATTGACTCGGTGACAAATAGATACTCTGGAAGAGAGCTATTCAGAAGCCAAGGCACATAAATCTTTGCAGCAACTAAGAGGATGGAGTGTTTTCCTCAGTGGGCAGATATTTACTGGATGGGATCGGACTCACAAAGCAGATCAGTCAACCTTCTTCCATTAAAACCCACCTTGTGAACAGCTCGGAATCGATAGGAAAACGGAAACAAATACCAGAGTTGTTTAGCGTTGTTTTTTTTTTTTTAAAGACCAAAATTTCCCAGAGAAATTTCTTAATAATCGTTATAAAATCACAGAAGCAATGCACCAGGAGTGACGGTAGGCTCCGTCTGACCACACAAGAGTCTTGTTTTGCTTCCTATCACTCTGTACTCTGTTCTTATTCTATATTTGACCGGGAAAACAGTAGTTTACAAAGTTTAAGGGGAGGGACGGAGGGTTGGCATAATTAAAGGCATGTGCTATTATTCAGGACCTTTCAAAAAATTTAAATGGCATGATGAGTCTACTGGCAATGTTTTTAAGATAGTTCAAGTCTCCTAGGTCTAGATGGGTAGTATATGATTGTACTCCTGATTTTACAGATGTATCCATGTCTATTATGCCTGCTTGCCATTAAAACAATCCAGAGAGGTAAGTGTGACTTCGCATTATCAGAAGATAAAACCTCACGGATTGACACCACAAAGATCCCCATGGAAACCTGAAGGAAGCTGCCTCCAGTGTTCTCTTTGCTTCCCATCTTTCCAGGTGAACAACAATGTATTTTCTTCAATCTCTCCAGTAACACTAATAGAGTAAAGAGTGTGTTGATTCACAATGGAGTTTCTTTCCTGCAGCAACTATGAACTTCATTATTGATTAAAGCTACATGAGAGCCAGCATTACTGACTTACTAAGGTAGGTGTGTGTGTGTGTGTGTGTGTGTGCATGTGTGTGTGTGTATTCCAAACTCACTCCTGTTCTTCTAATTGAAAAGGCAGATTGTTAACTTCTGGTGTTTTAAACCAATGCACCTGTGCAGGTAGAGAAAAAATGAGATGGCTATATTCCCACCTTATCAATGACTTATGGCCTCTGTATTCTGGGAGGGAAAGTTCAGAGCCTATGTAGCAAGGTTTGATATTTCTGCTTTTTAATATATATCTATATGTGTGTGTGTTTTTCCACCTCTTAAAACATTTTAGTATCATTTTCAGAAAGAAAAAAGTATCTATGTGCTATTTTATGCTCATGTGGTGACATAATTTAAAACAAATGAAATAAATACAAATTATCTTTGGCATGAAAAATGGACAGTGTTGCCCGAAGCTTTGATACACAGAGACTGAGTCATGCAAAGGCAATAATATGTTTCTTAGGATTCAATGCTGGAGAAGCAGAGAAAGCCATTTAGAGACTGATCAAACAAAATCATCTAAAGAAAATAGAACAGAAACATCGCAGGTGGAGATGGAGGCAGTAGGAAGGAGGTTTTTGTAAACAGGGCAACAGGATTATAGCATCCTACATTTTCTGAAAATCAAACAGGTTTGTTTAAAATAAGAACAATACTTCCATTACACCCCCACCAACACACGCGCTTCCACAACCAAAAACTAGCAGAATAATTTTACTTATGACCCAGAATCAGGGACTGAGTCCTCTGAAGCAGTAATGTGGGGCATATTTAGTTTTGGGTATTAGGGCGCCAATTAAATTAATTAATTAATTAATTTAATCTTGGGTAAAAAATTGAATGCAGTATAATTTTTCTCAATGAAAAACTTATTGAAAGCTTATACAGACAAGTGCTACATAGTTTCCAAGTTTATTATTTTGACTTAGTTTTTTTTTATATAAATACAGCTTATTTGTGAGGAAAACGGACAGGATGATAAGCCACCATAGTTGTGTGCTAGCCTGTGGTATATGCCATTGGTAACTACCTACAGGTTGCCCCCGCCTTCTCCTCAGCACAGGACTCGGTGGTGGGTGGTGTGATCGGTCAGGAATCTAGCCTCTCAATCTCTGTGTCTGGTCCCATTCTCTCAGCTTGGCCAACATTACTGAAGCAGCTGCCCTGGGCCGGAATTCCCAGTTCCTCCTTGTGCTATGGAGACTCCAATTTCACCTCTGCTCGGAGCTTGCTTCAGACCACTGTTGTGTTAGCTTTTTTTTTTTTTTTTTTTTTGGTTTTTTGAGACAGGGTTTCTCTGTGGCTTTGGAGCCTGTGCTGGAACTAGCTCTTGTAGACCAGGCTGGTCTTGAACTCATAAAGATCCGCCTCCCTCTGCCTCCCGAGTGCGGGGATTAAAGGCGTGTGCCACCTCCGCCCGGCTTGTGTTAGCTCTTTATCCTGCAGTGTATCAATGCATCGAGGTGCTCACCCTTAGCATCTCCCAGTGATTCAGACAGCGCACTCAACTACGCTCCGCGGACTGCTGAGTGTCCCTTGTGAAATGCCTCTGATACATGTCAAACGTTACAGGAAACCCCATCTTTCCTGATCAAATGGACAGTACCCTACTGCATAATTCTGCGCTCCACGGACCAGTGTGTTTCATACTGAGCTTCTGATTATCCTGGGAAATGAAGTGTTATTTGATTTTGTATTTTTTTTTAAAAAAAATGTTTACATGCACTATACCTCAGATTTCTTTACATGTCTGAACCTCTGAGCACACATGCATATAAATGTAAATATAAATCCAAGTTTTTATATATATAGGACAGTGCATTAAGAACTGAGTATAAATTATATATTACCAGAGTCACAGAATTAATGGACTTCGAGGTCCAGGATACCTTTGAAATTGTTTAATATCTTTGTTTTAGGTGTGAGAATGTATTTGCTATAAATCTACCTGTTCGCTTTTTTTCTGATATCCTGGGTAGGAAGCAGCACCCACCTGACTGCGTTTCAGGTTCAGGTTTATGCCCTCTCCAGAGGAAAACTCGGCACCGAGGTCAGCCCTGGCTCTGTCATCTTAATCTGCCAGTTCAAATTTATTTATACAATCTACTTATTTCACCCCCGAAGCACAGAGATGGTGCTTCCTACGGGTTAGATTGCAGTATAATTTGAACACATCAAGGAAGAGTATCGGACTTACGGGACCGTGAGTGATGAACATTTAACACAATGGGTTTCTGCGAAGGGTGTAAGCGGCTTTGCCGAGGACATCACTGAAGATCAATACTATTAAATCACACGTTTTTCCATTGTTTGACTTCCCAAATCCCAGGCAGAGACCCTATTGATTTTATTTGACAGTTTTTCCCCCTGCTGTTTGTTTCTTGTGCTTTCTCTAGCCAGTGGGTGTTGATCAAAGAGTGACTTTTATCTTACTTTGCAGGAACTCTTCAGCCCAGAGCTGCTTTGGTGGCTGTCACTCAGTGGAGCCGACAGGCCTCCTGGGCAAATATGCTAGTTCTCAGCTCCTTCTCTAGGAAAAAAAAAAAGAAACAAAAAAAAACCCTTCCTAACTCATAAGAGGCTACATAAATTGGCTCAGAGCAGCACTTCTCCTTGAGAGAGGTTCAGTGATACATTTTATCTATCAATAGAAAAATACAATCAAGGATGTATCCCTTCAGAATTGTGTAATAAAATCTACCCCTGACATAGGCATGGAGAAAAGTATATGAGAGAAATATTAAATATCATTATAATAACAGGAGACTATGAAATCAGATTCAGAGAAGTAGAGAGAAGTGGTCATTATTATGAGGTTTGCTAGTTAAGCTGAACTTGGCAAAATAAAATAATGATTTATTTAGTGGATTTGTTGTATAACGCTGGGAGAAATAGATCTTTGCTGGGATTACAAAATACAGTGGTAGTTCTAACCATCCAAATATTGGCTTTGTCAGATGCCATGGGAGTTCAAATACTGTGTAAAAACCCAGATAGGAACAAACTGAAAATAGGGGTGGGGACTTTGGTTATCTGCAGGGCAAGTCAGCAAACTATTTTTGCAATTGCAGGACAGTGTGTGTCTTGAGATGTTCAGGTTACTGTTGCAATGTACAACCTGCTGCTGTAGCCTGAGGTCTATAGAGACCAGGGACCTGGGGGCTTCAGCCAGTGAAACCGTTTATAAAGCAGGCAGGAAAAGGGATGTGTCTCACAGACAGCATTGTCCCCAGCATACAAAAGATATGTAGCTCCTGTTTCACTGGCTAGCTAGACCAACAAGATGAAGGGAATCATTTCCCTCTATGGCCACTCCCATCTTGCTCTGGATTTTCTGAATGCAAGCCCATTTCTCTTAGCCCTTCTGTATCCTTTGTTCTGAAATGTCATAAGCTAATGGAGAACTTTTGTTCAATAAATTACTTTGCTTGCTATTATGAAGGTTTTGGCCTCTCTTTATAGAAAAAATTCCAGACATATAAGTCAAATGCCATCGAGCCCATCACTGATGGACGTTCTGAGTTTCCTAAGCACCAGGATTCTAGAAGGCAGCAGTCCAGATAGGGCACGTGCAGCCTGCATTTCTGCATAACAGTAATGACTCCCATATTAACTGGATTGCTAATGTATTTTGCACTATCTCTCTTTGTTGGAAAGTAAGAATCTTGGCTGCTCTGATGTCAGCATCAATTTGTAATATGAAGTCAATATGCAGAGATTCTCTTCTACTGATCAGGGATTGGATGAGCTTACTCTCCCATTAAAACTCAACACTACCCATCACACTTTGGTGTAGAGAGTGACTCACATCCTTTAAGTTCCTCAATTGTAGCTAACAGCTTGCCTTGGGATCCACCAGGGTTGAGTATGAATTCTGATTTCCAAAGACAACTGTTGTCCTTGGGAAAAAAATTACATGCTAAAAGCTTCAGATTATTTGGCTCAGAAATAAATAAAATCATCTCTATTACAAGTTCAGGAAATGAATATAAATTCCCTAGGGAATAGTAAGTACTTACCAAAAGTTTGGAAAAGTATACTACTATTGATTTTACATTTCCTGGTGGCCATTGACAGAGATCAGGAGATAAATTATATAAATCTGCAAATGTGTTTTCTGGGTTATTTATTTTCATTCACTGCTGGACTTTATGTAGAAAGAAGAATAAAGATTATGGATCTTACACTATTGCAGAAATAAAGCTGGGTCCTTGGAGTGGTAATACAGGTGATTGTGGTTAAGTCTCTAGGTTCTCAGAATGAGTGGAAGTGGAAGGTGACTTGATTAACTCTCTGGAGTCACTTGCTTGGCCCCAAAGGACAAGGGTAGTTCTTATCACAATTGCAGAGATGCCGCAGTCTTCATTTCTAACACAGTTCCAGGACTGATCCCCAGATGGGCCTCTATTCTAGAATAACACCCATCTATCTAGGTACTGATGTGGGATTTCCCTCTGTATGCTGTGATTATGATTAATGAATAAAAAACCTGCTTTGAACCTATTGCAGGGCAGAACTTAGGTAGGCAGGGAAGAGAACTGAATGCTGGGAGAAAGAAGGGTGGAGTCAGAGAGGAGCCATGTATCCCTGCCCGAGACAGATGCAGGAACTTCAGCCAGTAAGCCACAACCAAGTGGCCATATACAGATTAATAGAAAGGAGGTAAATTAAAATGTAAGAGTTAGCCAATAAGATCCTAGAGCTAATGGGTCTAGCAGTGATTTAAATAATACAGTTTCTGTGTGATTATTTTGGGGCTGAGCAGTCAGGAACCAACAAGCCCTTCCCCCAACAAATTGGCGCCCAATGTAGAGCACTAAATCCATATAGAACCTGAGAGGGCTTGGAAAGAAACTCTAGA